>JAUCBJ010000187.1:0-135481 GCA_032718475.1 Nemertoderma westbladi | reverse complement strand
TTGTATTGTATTGTCCCAAAAACAAATTACTACTTTATAAGTTAAAATTTTGCCTTCAACTTCTGAACTTATCAGCTTATTACACTGTTACAGAAGAGAAGTAATAAGTGTAGGGGTAGGCCTATTCTTATATTTATTATAATATTGGTAAATACTTTAAACTGAAAAATGAAAACATTATTTATTCTCAAATTACATACCGCGGCCTACCAGTAATGGTACCGGTAATAAATATTATTATCCTGTTTAGGTACCATCAGCGCCACGGTCTCTTGTGTATGATGGTCTCGGAGGTTCTGGAACTCTTTCAGTTCATTTTCGTCGTTCTCTTCGCCACCTTCCTTATCAACTGCGTCGATTACCGAGTCCTCTTCGGGGACCAACGGCCCACCAACGGGACTTCTCCCTTCGATAAGGTCCGTTTCGGTGACATCGTCGTTGATGGCTGCTCCTCCCAGCTGCCAAACTGGTTGATATTCTGTCTCGTTGTCGCTCTGATCTTCTGCGGCCTAAGAGCGATCCGGTGAGTAAAAACTACTTAATAAATCTCAGTTTTCATTACCAAAATTATTGGTGTTATTAGTTTTATTATATATCAGTTTTATTGTATGTATTTTGCTATAGCTTTATAATAACATATTATTTACACCTGACATCCTGATTTTATTGATTATATAGCTGTATAGTTTTCTGTCTCTAAATTACAGTTTATGAAATGTTTTGTTAATACACTTTTATATATTTGTCTTATATTTTCCTGTAATAATAAAGTATTAATTAAAAATAATTAATTGGTCAAGGTCAGTATAATTACTGTAGGCTAATAATATTCCGTAATTTATTGCGCTGCGGGATTATATATACCCGCATCGTCCCTAAATTATTATTTTTTATTATATTTAATTTTCTTTTTTTTTCAGGGTCATTTATAACTCTATCGTCTACCTTGAGATCCGAGGTTTCTACGTCTATGGGCTCAACATCTCGCCCTCGGAACTCCACAACCTGACCTGGCACGACGTACAGAGCCGTCTGCTGGTCGCCCAGCGTCGCTACGAGATGTGTATAAACAGCGCTGACCTAACGGAGATCTCTATCTACCATCGAATACTCCGGTTCAAAAACTACCAGATCGCGATGATCAACAAGGAGGTCCTGCCGGTCCGCTTCCAACTCCCGTTCCTCGGTGACACCGTTTTCCTACCCCAGGGACTCAAGTACAACCTCGAACTAATGCTATTCTGGGGTCCCTGGTCACCCTTCCCAGACTCATGGCATCTGCGCTCCGATTATAAATCCAAACTCAAACGCGAAGTGCTGGCAGCGCAAATGTCCAACAGGATGCTCGTATTGGCCATCGCCAATCTACTCCTAATGCCACTCATCTTCATGTGGCAGATTCTCTATTCTTTCTTCTCCTATGCCGAGGTTATCAAAAGGGACCCATCTCTACTCGGTTAGTTACAAACGGGACCCATCTCTACTCGGTTAGTTACAAACGGGACCAATTGCTACTCGGTTAGTTACAAACGGGACCCATCGCTACTCGGTTAGTTACAAACGGGACCCATCGCTACTTGGTTAGTTACAAACGGGACCGATCGCTACTCGGTTAGTTACAAACGGGACCGATCGCTACTCGGTTAGTTACAAATGGGACCGATCGCTACTGGGTTAGTTAGTTATAAACGGGACTGATCGCTACTCGGTTAGTTACAAACGGGACAGATCGCTACTCGGTTAGTTACAAACGGGACCCATCTCTACTCGGTTAGTTACAAACGGGACCCGTCGCTACTCGGTTAGTTACAAACGGGACCGATCGCTACTCGGTTAGTTACAAACGGGACCGATCGCTACTCAGTTAGTTACAAATGGGACTGATCGCTACTGGGTTAGTTAGTTATAAACGGGACGGATCGCTACTCGGTTAGTTACAAACGGGACCGATGGCTACTCGGTTAGTTACAAACGGGACCCATCTCTACTCGGTTAGTTACAAACGGGACCCGTCGCTACTCGGTTAGTTACAAACGGGACCGATCGCTACTCGGTTAGTTACAAACGGGACCCGACGCTACTCAGTTAGTTACAAACGGGACCCATCGCTACTCGGTTAGTTACAAACGGGACCGATCGCTACTCGGTTAGTTACAAACGGGAACCGTCACTACTCGGTTAGTGGGCTCTAGAAATTCTTCCTGATACAACACTTGATATCGATATAATTCACGAACAAATCCGCGATTACCTCCGATCATTGCGTAATTCAAACCTGGATTGGCGTGTACTCCTCTCCATCCGCCAATCGGACGGCCAGTCATACACCTCATTATGTAACGAAATTCAAGAACTCGGAGAATATGCAAATACAAGTATTGTAACCACTGACCGTCTACATGCAGCATTACTCATATTGGCGATGTCAGAAGAAGAAGATAAACAAAAACTAATAGAAAAAGATCCCCCGCTAAACTTTAATGATTCTCGTAAGTTTATTGTTGCATTGGAATCGGCCCGTATAGCTACTAAGTCATTAGGGCAAAGTCACAGTTCTGGTGTATCTGTTAATGCTGGGAGAACAGAATATAATAAACGTAAAATGAAGTTTAAAGGGGCTGATAATAAATCTCCCAAACCGGAACATCCAAAATTTAAGGAGGGTAATAAAGTTAATTATGGCCGGCCGTAGGTGTGGCCGATGTGGACAACAACCACACCCACCCAAAAATTGTCCAGCTCGCAATGCAAAATGCGTTTCCTGTTCCGGTACAGGACATTATTCTACCGTTTGTCCGTCCAGATTGGTTGCAGCCATTGAATTGTCAGATTATAATGAACCAGATCATGAAGACAGTGTCAACGATGGTTCTGACTTCTATGACGACGATGAAAACGCAAATTTAGTTATTAGTGTTTTTCATACAATTCCAACAAAAGGATCAACTAATGATATATTCATCACCTTTACAGAATTTTCCTCAACCCTTACTTGAAGTGTGTATTACTCCATCTGATGTTTCGGGAAACATATCATCTATGTTTACTATGATGGCAGATACAGGTGCTGGCGTTACCGTTATGGGTATTGAGCCTTATAACTCTTCTGGTTTTGTGAACCACTTCGAACTCGGACCCAAGTTAAGATGTCGAATAAAGACAGTTGGAGGTGGTATTCTAGAACAAGCAGGTACGTTTAATGACACCATTATGGTTAGTGATGTAGTGACTAAAACTACAGTAGTTGTTTGTTTTGATGTCATTGGTTGTTACCTTTCTCTCGATGATTGTAAACAATTAAAGATTGTTAGTCCATCATTTCCTCATCCTGTATC
The DNA here is from genome assembly GCA_032718475.1 of Nemertoderma westbladi. NCBI lineage: Eukaryota > Metazoa > Xenacoelomorpha > Nemertodermatida > Nemertodermatidae > Nemertoderma > Nemertoderma westbladi. The sequence continues at coordinate 132,146 of JAUCBJ010000187.1, read as the reverse complement.
TACTAATACAGATAATCGCAACAATATGTACTTGTCCGGAGTTGACGCAATCACCCAAAGCGATGATTCTGTTGTCGATGCTTTAGTAGCACCAATCCCAGCCAAAATTTGGCCAAATCGTGAACAATGGATAGAAAGTTTACCTAAATCCGATTTAACAGTAAACATTAGCAATGAAATCCTCCAGAAACTATACTCTATATATTCTATAGTGTTCAATGATGTGGAGGGGTTACGCCCAATGACAGGTGGTGTTGTTGGGTCACCAATGACAGTTACACTTAAACCTGACGCAATACCTTTTGCAATTCATGCTGCCCGACAAGTGCCATACGCATTGCGGGATAAAGTCAAAGAAAACCTAGACTATATGGTTGAAAGTAAAATTATAGAACCTGTAGGCGATATTCCGACACAGTGGTGTCATCCGATTGTTATAACGCCAAAACCCAATGATCCAAATGGCAATATTAGACTTTGTGTAGATTTGACTAAGTTAAATTCCCAAGTACTGCGGACTTCATATCATACAAAGACCCCAGCCGAAGCTGTGTCTGGCTTTTTACCAACTGATAAGTTTTTTGCTAAACTGGATTTCGTAAAAGGGTATTGGCAAATGCCTCTGGATGAGGCTGCTCAAGATCTTACAGTGTTCATAACACCATTTGGTAAATTCAAGTTTCTGCGATCTCCAATGGGATTTGTCTCAACCGGAGATAGTTATTCATATAGGGGCGACTGTGCTTTAGTTGACCTTAACGTTCAAAAGGTCACTGATGACGTCGGTATAGGTTCATCGACCATTCAAGGGATAATTCGCATTGTCTGTGATGTACTCGAGAGATGTGCATATCATAATATTACCGTGAATAAAGCAAAATCAACTCTGTGTGCTGAAACAACCCATTTTGTTGGATATAATATTTCTCACGGCAGCATTTCGGTAGATGAGAAGAAAGTTAGTGCCATATCCGAATTCCCTATTCCAACTACTCAATCTAATCTCAGGAGCTTCCTTGGCCTCGTTAACCAGTTAGGGTCTTTTAGTTCCGGTATTGCTGGTGCCGCAGGTCCCCTCCGTGATTTATTGAAAACCCGTAATGATTTCATCTGGCTACCAGATCACTCTTCAGCTTTTCAAGCAGTTAAATGTCTTTTGGTATCTCCGCCAGTGTTAGCTATGTTTGACCCATCGTATGAAACTGTTCTAGAAACGGATGCCTCTCGCTTGAATGGACTTGGGTTCATTTTATTGCAGAAACAGGAAGGTATTTGGAGGTTAATTCAATGTAAAAGCTGATTCTTAAGAGACGTCGAGTCTAGATACGCAATAGTAGAACTCGAGGCTCTCGCAATTGTATGGGCAATAAAGAAATGCCACGTGTATTTGTCCGGCCTTCCCAATTTTACAGTGGTAACTGATCACCAACAGTTAGTTTCATTATTTAATAAATATGGGTTGATCGACATAGATAATACACGTGTTCTTAACTATCGTTCTAAATTAACAGGATATACATTTAATGTAACGTGGAAAAAAAGTAAAGAACATGCAATACCTGATGCCCTATCTAGGTCGCCTGTCGATAGACCGACCAATGATGATGACGAAGAAACGATCATTTCCGAGCAAGCAACTCTCTTTATGAATGTTATAGATAACACGATTAGAAATGTCCCGGATTTGATCCTTGAGGAGTTACACATGCGCGCTGATAATGACAATAATTATCAACAATTGATATCTGCTATTCTATCTGATTTTAGTGATAATGCTTGCAAATCGACTTATGTCGCTTCATTCAAAAAATTCAAAGATGAACTCTCTATTCATGGGGGTCTGATACTCCGCGGTCAACAGATAGTAATTCCACCATCTGAGGTGAAAGAGGTTTTACGTAAATTACATTCCAGTCACCAGGGTATTGAAAGAACAAAGCGTCGTGCACGACAGTGTGTATTTTGGCCAGGATATACTTCAGACATTAAATCTACCGTCGAGGCATGCTTTGAATGTCAATGTTGCCAACCATCACTTTCACCCGAGCCAATGATCCAACATGATATCCCGAAGCGTGCATTTGCATCTGTATCAACTGACTTTTTCCAATATGACAATAAATATTACATCATTTACTCGGATCGATACACTGGGTATCCTCTTGTTGATAACTTTATTCACACACCATCTGCGACAGATACGATCCGAGTATTGAAACGATATTTTTCCACAATGGGAGTCCCTAATGTTTTAACAAGCGATAATGGGCCCCAATTTGCAGCTGAAGAGATGCGCCATTTCCTTTCTAACTGGGGAGTTACATGGATACCTTCATCTCCACATTACCCCAAAGGAAATGGCCATGCTGAAGTAAATGTTAAAAAAGTAAAATTGCTGCTACGAAAATCAGGTGGCAATATCTCCAGTGACAACTTTCTATCCGGTCTTCTTGAACTCCGTAATGTTCCCAACGAGGATGGACTATCCCCTTCACAAATGTTATTTGGTCACCCCTTGAGGTCCCTCATCCCAACACATTGGTCTGCATACTCCTCTGAGTGGCAGAAGGATACCGAATCCGCCAATCAAGATAGACTTAATACGGCGGCAAAGCGAAAGTTCTACTATGATCAGTCTGCAATTTCTCTTGTACCTATAAAAACTGGCACAAAAGTTATAGTCCAGAATGTCATTTCAAAACGATGGGATCGATTGGCCACGGTCCTCACTACATCTCATCACATACATTACCGTCTCCGATTTCCATCTGGGAGAGTTGAAAGTTGGAAGTTGTTACAATACTGTATGTCCTCTACTGTACAGCTCATGCATTATATGCATGTGGTCTTTTAACGCTTATTCAATTATCAGTTGTCGCCTGAGACAAACTGCCTCGATTGGTGCTTATAACTATCGAGAATGAATAAAAGAATTATTATTATTATTATTTATTATAGAGTCTTGTGGAGAAATCGCCTTCATATCCGACCCATACAACAGGAGTTGCTGGAAGATGAAGACGATCATATGCAAGACCTGAGAGTAGGGGACAATGGGATGCGCCGTTCTAACAGGCTTCGACATCCACCTGACCGTTTATCATACACTTGACTCTGACTGTTACAAACTTGATATCGATATGTGTGTAGGAATATCGACTTTCATGCTATATTTCAGGCTGGTAGTACAGCAGTACAGCATATACATACTTTAGTAGTGTACCTGCCCTGGTTGCCTGTCATTAGGATATCTGATCTATATAAGATATTATATATGTTATTTGGTCTAGATCCTAATATATTTCCTAACGAACATAATACTCGGTTAGTTAGTTACAAACGGGACCGATCGCTACTCGGTTAGTTACAAATGGGACCCATTGCTACTCGGTTAGTTAGTTACAAATGGGACCGATCGCTACTCGGTTAGTTACAAACGGAACTGATCGCTACTCAGTTAGTTACAAACAGGACCCATCGCTACTCGGTTAGTTAGTTACAAACGGGACCGATCGCTACTCGGTTAGTTACAAACGGGACCCGTCGCTACTCAGTTAGTTACAAACGGGACCGATCGCTACTTGGTTAGTTACAAACAGGACCCATCGCTACTCGGTTAGTTAGTTACAAACGGGACCAATCGCTATTTGGTTAGTTACAAACAGGACCCATCGCTACTCGGTTAGTTAGTTACAAACGGGACCGATCGCTACTCGGTTAGTTACAAATGGGACCGATATGCTATTCGGTTAGTTACAAACGGGACCCATCGCTACTCGGTTAGTTACAAACGGGACCGATTGCTACTCGGTTAGTTACAAAAGGGACCCATCGCTACTCCGTTAGTTAGTTACAAACGGGACCGATCACTACTCGGTTAGTTACAAACGGGACCGATCGCTACTCGGTTAGTTACAAACAGGACCCATCGCTACTCGGTTAGTTAGTTACAAACGGGACCGATCGCTACTCGGTTAGTTACAAACGGGACCCGTCGCTACTCGGTTAGTTACAAACGGGACCCATCGTTACTCGGTTAGTTACAAATGGGACTGATCGCTACTCGGTTAGTTACAAACAAGACCCATCGCTACTCGGTTAGTTAGTTACAAACGGGACCCGTCGCTACTCGGTTAGTTACAAACGGGACCCATCGCTACTCGGTTAGTTACAAATGGGACCGATCGCTACTCGGTTAGTTACAAACGGGACCCGTCGCTACTCGGTTAGTTACAAACGGGACCCATCGCTACTCGGTTAGTTAGTTACAAACGGGACTGGTCGCTACTCGGTTAGTTAGTTATAAACGGGACCGATCGCTACTCGGTTAGTTACAAACGGGACCGATCGCTACTCGGTTAGTTACAAATGGGACTGATCGCTACTCGGTTAGTTAGTTATAAACGGGACCGATCGCTACTCGGTTAGTTACAAACAGGACCCGTTGCTACTCGGTTAATTACAAACGGGACCGATCGCTACTCGGTTAGTTACAAACGGGACCGATCGCTACTCGGTTAGTTACAAATGGGACCGATCGCTACTGGGTTAGTTAGTTATAAACGGGACCGATCGCTACTCGGTTAGTTACAAACGGGACCGATCGCTACTCGGTTAGTTACAAACAGGACCCATCGCTACTCGGTTAGTTACAAACGGGACCCGTCGCTACTCGGTTAGTTACAAACGGGACCGATCGCTACTCGGTTAGTTACAAATGGGACCCGACGCTACTCGGTTAGTTACAAACGGGACCCATCTCTACTCGGTTAGTTACAAACGGGACCGATCACTACTCGGTTAGTTACAAACGGGACCCGTCTCTACTCGGTTAGTTACAAACGGGACCCATCTCTACTCGGTTAGTTACAAACGGGACCGATCGCTACTCGGTTAGTTACAAACGGGACCCGTCTCTACTCGGTTAGTTACAAACGGGACCGATCGCTACTCGGTTAGTTACAAATGGGACCGATCGCTACTCGGTTAGTTACAAACGGGACCCATCGCTACTCGGTTAGTTACAAACGGGACCCATCGCTACTCGGTTAGTTACAAACGGGACCGATCGCTACTCGGTTAGTTACAAACGGGACTGATCGCTACTCGGTTAGTTGCAAATGGGACCGATCGCTACTGGGTTAGTTAGTTATAAACGGGACCGATCGCTACTCGGTTAGTTACAAACGGGACTGATCGCTACTCGGTTAGTTACAAACGGGACCGATCGCTACTCGGTTAGTTACAAACGGGACCCATCGCTACTCGGTTAGTTACAAACGGGACCCATCGCTACTCGGTTAGTTACAAACGGGACCGATCGCTACTCGGTTAGTTACAAATGGGACCGATCGCTACTGGGTTAGTTAGTTATAAATGGGACCGATCGCTACTCGGTTAGTTACAAACGGGACCGATCGCTACTCGGTTAGTTACAAACGGGACCGATCGCTACTTGGTTAGTTACAAGCGGGACCCATCGCTACTCGGTTAGTTACAAACGGGACCCGTCACTACTCGGTTAGTTACAAACGGGATCCATCGCTACTCGGTTAGTTAGTTACAAACGGGACCGATCGCTACTCGGTTAGTTACAAACGGGACCGATCGCTACTCGGTTAGTTACAAACGGGACCGATCGCTACTCGGTTAGTTACAAACAGGACCCATCGCTACTCGGTTAGTTAGTTACAAACGGGACCGATCGCTACTCGGTTAGTTACAAACGGGACCCGTCGCTACTCGGTTAGTTATAAACGGGACCGATCGCTACTCGGTTAGTTACAAACGGGACCGATCGCTACTCAGTTAGTTACAAACAGGACACATCGCTACTCGGTTAGTTAGTTACAAACGGGACCGATCACTATTCGGTTAGTTACAAACGGGACCCGTCGCTACTCGGTTAGTTACAAACGGGACCCATCGCTACTCGGTTAGTTAGTTACAAACGGGACCGATCGCTACTCGGTTAGTTACAAACGGGACCGATCGCTACTCGGTTAGTTACAAACGGGACCGATCGCTACTCGGTTAGTTACAAACAGGACCCATCGCTACTCGGTTAGTTAGTTACAAACGGGACCGATCGCTACTCGGTTAGTTACAAACGGGATCCATCGCTACTCGGTTAGTTAGTTACAAACGGGACCGATCGCTACTCGGTTAGTTACAAACGGGACCGATCGCTACTCGGTTAGTTACAAACGGGACCGATCGCTACTCGGTTAGTTACAAACAGGACCCATCGCTACTCGGTTAGTTAGTTACAAACGGGACCGATCGCTACTCGGTTAGTTACAAACGGGACCCGTCGCTACTCGGTTAGTTATAAACGGGACCGATCGCTACTCGGTTAGTTACAAACGGGACCGATCGCTACTCAGTTAGTTACAAACAGGACACATCGCTACTCGGTTAGTTAGTTACAAACGGGACCGATCACTATTCGGTTAGTTACAAACATGACCCGTCGCTACTCGGTTAGTTACAAACGGGACCGATCGCTACTCGGTTAGTTACAAACGGGACCGATATGCTATTCGGTTAGTTACAAACGGGACCCGTCGCTACTCGGTTAGTTACAAACGGGACCGATCGCTACTCGGTTAGTTACAAAAGGGACCCATCGCTACTCGGTTAGTTACAAACGGGACCCGTCGCTACTCGGTTAGTTATAAACGGGACCGATCGCTACTCGGTTAGTTACAAACGGGACCGATCGCTACTCAGTTAGTTACAAACAGGACACATCGCTACTCGGTTAGTTAGTTACAAACGGGACCGATCACTATTCGGTTAGTTACAAACATGACCCGTCGCTACTCGGTTAGTTACAAACGGGACCGATCGCTACTCGGTTAGTTACAAACGGGACCGATATGCTATTCGGTTAGTTACAAACGGGACCCGTCGCTACTCGGTTAGTTACAAACGGGACCGATCGCTACTCGGTTAGTTACAAAAGGGACCCATCGCTACTCCGTTAGTTAGTTACAAACGGGACCGATCGCTACTCGGTTAGTTACAAACGGGACCGATCGCTACTCGGTTAGTTACAAACAGGACCCATCGCTACTCGGTTAGTTAGTTACAAACGGGACCGATCGCTACTCGGTTAGTTACAAACGGGACCCGTCGCTACTCGGTTAGTTACAAACGGGACCCATCGCTACTCGGTTAGTTACAAACGGGACCCATCTCTACTCGGTTAGTTACAAACGGGACCCGTCGCTACTCGGTTAGTTACAAACGGGACCCATCGCTACTCGGTTAGTTACAAACGGGATCGATAGCTACTCGGTTAGTTACAAACAGGACCCATCGCTACTCGGTTAGTTAGTTACAAACGGGACCCGTCGCTACTCGGTTAGTTACAAACGGGACCCATCGCTACTCGGTTAGTTACAAACGGGACCGATCGCTACTCGGTTAGTTACAAACGGGACCCGTCGCTACTCGGTTAGTTACAAACGGGACCGATCGCTACTCAGTTAGTTACAAACGGGACCCATCGCTACTCGGTTAGTTACAAACGGGACCCATCTCTACTCGGTTAGTTACAAACGGGACCCATCTCTACTCGGTTAGTTACAAACGGGACTGATCGCTACTCGGTTAGTTAGTTACAAACGGGACCGATCGCTACTCGGTTAGTTACAAACGGGACCGATCGCTACTCGGTTAGTTACAAACGGGACCGATCGTTACTCGGTTAGTTACAAACGGGACCCATTGCTACTCGGTTAGTTATTTACAAACGGGACCGATCGCTACTCGGTTAGTTAGTTATAAACGGGACCGATCGCTACTCGGTTAGTTACAAACGGGACCCATCCATCGATCATCGGTTAGTTCTAAACTAATCTTAATGAACTAAATGCTACAACGCGTATTCTTTGGCTGCTGTGTCGACAATCGTCTGGCCTCCCATACTTTGAGGCAGTGCGACATTCGGCGACGTGCGCAGTCGGGGTGCGCAAATAAATTTGTAAAGAATGCCGCACATGAATTAATACTTGTTGCAAGGTAAATCTAGTAAAAGTTTAGATATATTGGGGGGGGGGGGGGGGGGGTCATGGCGCTTTGGAAATGGTACGCACTCTAATACATTCGTTTCAGACAGTTTGTATTATCCAAAGCTACAAACCCGAGTTACAGAAATACAATAAAAATTCAATGACAATAAATAATTCCTTGCAACTTTATTTCTTTCTCCTCTATAGGCACCCGTAGATGGTCTCAATATGGCCGCATTTATTTGAGACACTTTAATGAGCTGGACCACGAACTAGACTCCCGGCTAAACACCGCCTACACCTTGTCCAATCAGTATCTCAAGCTCTTCAACAGCAATATAATTAGCGTCATCGCTAAACATATTCAATTCATCGCAGGTTAGTTAAATTTGTTTGATACGCGACGTCTAACGCGGTATCAATGGCATATACCTGTTTATATCACGCTATTATTTGTACCGGTCAGGTCCGGTACTTTATATTATTTCTAACTATTTACATACATGTGTGTAAAGTAGCACTTTACAGTGTGATGATCCGAGTGGCTTTGTTACACGAACCAACGTTAGTGAGTGAGTGAAAATAAAGCCATGAGGATCAGAACACTGTAAAGTACTTTGCAACAAGTATGTATGTAGTTTTATTCCAAAATTTTAACATTACGAAATGATTGTACATATATTATAAGTGATAGAAACTGCACAAATTATATTAGTTGCTGTATAAATAAATGTAAAAATGACATAAATTATGTTATAAATAAGTTAGCTTATATTTATGGTGGCGTTTGGAGCCATGTTAATAGTTTTCAGCTACTGGTTATTATTAGCTACCGGTAGGTAATGCAGTAGGCCTATCTGGCTGTCAGGCAATTATTAATAAATACCACCTATTGTTTGCGTGGTAACCAATGAGGCCGTAACTTTACAGCTCGCCGTCATTGGTTACCACATAAACAAGGGACATTACTGTACAACACTAAAATAATACTAAATGTACAGGCCAATACAATACTGTAATGACCTCTAAAGTTGTAAAATGCTAAATTACAACTCGCTGTTAATACTAACAGCGTTGAGTAATGTTACAATTTGGGAATAAAATATATTACTACATTATATTATATTATATATATTAGGGATGTGGCGAATGTCCGCATGATTTTTCGCATCCGCATCCGCACCCATGGCATGCGGGCGGATGTGACATGCGGATGTTACATGCACTATTCAAGCATCCTGTCTGAAGGCCCAGCAACCACTTAATTACATTTTCAATAATAATTACTTTTCATACAGTATACACTAACACTCGATGGCGGGAACAATATAAAAAATGTTTGTTGTATTATTGTTTAGTTATATTATGTCCCATTCTGTTCTATAACCTTAGACTCTTGTTAGTTTATTAATATAAGATTAGAATATAATATTAAAATGCTGGTATAACTTTGATGTAAAAGGGAGGCCAGGCAAAATTATATATGTTTTAATAGATATCCGCATCCGCAGCCGCATCCGTGCGGATGTCACCTCAGACATCTGCATCCGCATCTGCATCCGCGGGTGTTATAAATATGACATTCGCAACATCCCTCCCTAATATATATGTATATTGTATAATTACATTATATGAATTCATATTCATATTAAAAATATAATATTATTGTTAAGTTAACTATACAAAAAGTTTTATTAATGTTTTAATTGTTGTAAATGTCAAATGTTGGCTGTTCTACTTTTTCTAACTACATCAACTTTTCTACCCCACTAGGTCCAATATTGGCTGTTCTACATTGTCTAGCTACCTACCGATAGGTGCTTGTTGGCTCTTCTACTCTGTCTACTTTTCTACCGCTAGGTGTAAGGTTAGCTGTTCTACTCTGCCTACTTTTCTACCGATAGGTGCAATGTTAGCTGTTCTACTCTGTCTACTTTTCTACCGCTTGGTGCAATGTTAGCTGTTCTACTCTGTCTACTTTTCTACCGCTAGGTGCAATGTTAGCTGTTCTACTATGTCTACTTTTCTACCGCTAGGTGCAATGTTAGCTGTTCTACTTTTTCTACTTTTCTACCGGTAGGTGCAATGTTAGCTGTTCTACTCGGTCTACTTTTCTACCGCTAGGTGCAATGTTAGATGTTCTACTCTGTCTACATTTCTACCGCTAGGTGCAATGTTAGCTGTTCTACTCTGTCTACTTTTCTACCGCTAGGTGCAATGTTAGCTGTTCTACTCTGTCTACTTTTCTACCGCTAGGTGCAATGTTAGCTGTTCTACTCGCTCTACTTTTCTACCGGTAGGTGCAATGTTAGCTGTTCTACTCGGTCTACTTTTCTACCGATATGTGCAATGTTAGCTGTTCTACTCGGTCTACTTTTCTACCTATAGGTGCAATGTTAGCTGTTCTACTCGGTCTACTTTTCTACCGCTAGGTGCAATGTTAGCTGTTCTACTCTGTCTACTTTTCTACCGCTAGGTGCAATGTTAGCTGTTCTACTCGGTCTACTTTTCTACCTATAGGTGCAATGTTAGCTGTTCTACTCGGTCTACTTTTCTACCGATAGGTACAATGTTAGCTGTTCTACTCTGTCTACTTTTCTACCGCTAGGTGCAATGTTAGCTGTTCTACTCGGTCTACTTTTCTACCTATAGGTGCAATGTTAGCTGTTCTACTCGCTCTACTTTTCTACCGGTAGGTGCAATGTTAGCTGTTCTACTCTGTCTACTTTTCTACCGCTAGGTGCAATGTTAGCTGTTTTACTCTGTCTACTTTTCTACCGCTAGGTGCAATGTTAGCTGTTCTACTCGGTCTACTTTTCTACCTATAGGTGCAATGTTAGCTGTTCTACTCGGTCTACTTTTCTACCGATAGGTACAATGTTAGCTGTTCTACTCTGTCTACTTTTCTACCGCTAGGTGCAATGTTAGATGTTCTACTCTGTCTACTTTTCTACCGCTAGGTGCAATGTTAGCTGTTCTACTCTGTCTACTTTTCTACCGCTAGGTGCAATGTTAGCTGTTCTACTCTGTCTACTTTTCTACCGCTAGGTGCAATGTTAGCTGTTCTACTCGCTCTACTTTTCTACCGGTAGGTGCAATGTTAGCTGTTCTACTCGGTCTACTTTTCTACCGATATGTGCAATGTTAGCTGTTCTACTCGGTCTACTTTTCTACCTATAGGTGCAATGTTAGCTGTTCTACTCGCTCTACTTTTCTACCGGTAGGTGCAATGTTAGCTGTTCTACTCGGTCTACTTTTCTACCGCTAGGTGCAATGTTAGCTGTTCTACTATGTCTACTTTTCTACCGATAGGTGCAATGTTAGCTGTTCTACTCGGTCTACTTTTCTACCGATAGGTGTAATGTTAGCTATTCTACTATGTCTACTTTTCTACCTATAGGTGCAATGTTAGCTGTTCTACTCTGTCTACTTTTCTACCGCTAGGTGCAATGTTGGCTGTTCTACTCTGTCTACTTTTCTACCGATATGTGCAATGTTAGCTGTTCTACTCAGTCAACTTTTCTACCTATAGGTGCAATGTTAGCTGTTCTACTCGCTCTACTTTTCTACCGGTAGGTGCAATGTTAGCTGTTCTACTCGGTCTACTTTTCTACCGATATGTGCAATGTTAGCTGTTCTACTTTTTCTATTTTTCCACAGCTAGGTGCAATGTTAGCTGTTCTACTCTGTCTACTTTTCTACCGATAGGTGCAATGTTAGCTGTTCTACTCTGTCTACTTTTCTACCGATAGGTGCAATGTTAGCTGTTCTACTCTGTCTACTTTTCTACCGCTAGGTGCAATGTTAAATGTTCTACTCTGTCTACTTTTCAACCGCTAGGTGCAATGTTAGCTGTTCTACTCGGTCTACTTTTCTACCGCTAGGTGCAATGTTAGATGTTCTACTCTGTCTACTTTTCTACCGCTAGGTGCAATGTTAGCTGTTCTACTCTGTCTACTTTTCTACCGCTAGGTGCAATGTTAGCTGTTCTACTCTGTCTACTTTTCTACCGCTAGGTGCAATGTTAATGCAATAAGTCATCTTTAATTCGTAAACAATCCTACGTAATTCTAACGGTGGTAAAGTTAAATATTGTAAACGTTCCAGATAACTTCGGCTACTGAGTCCACATCGAGCAAATAGTCTACGTGTAAAGTAAGGGTGCACTATTTCTATTATATTAAATCTATAGAACTCAGATGGAAAGGGGACCACACCGGTGTAAAATATTCTACAAGCGGTTTCACATAGGATTTGTAAGCCGTTAATAAAGCACTCAAGTTACTAGTCTGAAAGCACCTGAAAATTAAGTTTGCAATTTTGAAAGCTTTTGCAGCTTGCACTTATGAGCCGCTATGTTTAGTTGCCAACCGGCTGTCCAGCTTTCCAGTATACGCAGTGCGCCGTGTAGCAAATCACTATCGCTTGATATCGCGTGCAACTTTAAGTCATCCGCAAATAATTTGCAGGATACATTTGGTATTAGCTCGGGTAGATCATTGATATAAATTAAAAATAATAGCGGCCCCAAGACACTGCCTTGGATCGTTCCTGATATAACATTAACTAAAGTATTTGAACGGGCAATATTTAATCAAATAGTTAGGTACATAGACCAAACAATATGCTTTACTGTAAACAGTTTGGCTTTCGGAAGGGGTACTCTACAGTAGATGCCATAACTTACTTGACTGAATACTGGAGAGAAAAGTTAAATAAGGGGGAATACGTAGCTGTTGGATTCTCGGATCTCAGCAAGGCCTTCAATTCCATAAACAGGGAAATAATATTACACAGACTGACCGACATGGGATTCCACAAAACGGCAATATCATTAATCAGAAGCTATCTCAATCAACGACAACAAAGGGTAAAATTACAAAACACAAAGTCCAACTGGAAAACAGAACTAAGACGGGTTCCACAGAGTACAATTTTAGGTCCTTTATTATTTACTCTCTATACAAACGACATTCCAAAAAAATAAGCAGCACCACAGATTTGATACAATATGCGGACGATACAGTTATATTTACAACAGACAAAAATCCAAAAAGAGAATCACAAAAATTGGAACAGGAAGTTATAAAACTAAATGATACATTCAGACTTCACCACCTTAAACTTAATCCATCAAAAACAGAATTCTTACTTTTATCCCCTAAAGAACGAAACACATCTGATCAAATAGAACTAAATGTTGGAACTGCAATACCGATAAGCCAATCAAATTCAGTAAAGTACTTAGGAGTCTCAGAACTCAGAAACTCAGAACTGACAATGCTGTAAAGGATGCTTATACAGTAGAAGTTCAAAACCGCTTTGAAGCACTTCAGTCAATGGATGAAGACCAATCCACCGATTCAATATACCAGAATATAATAACAACCCACAAGGAATCAGCTAAGAGGCATATCCCCCAGAAACCTAAACGAAAACAGTATTGTGCAATGGCAAAACTCTGAGGTTACTTGTAAGAGAGAAGATCTTACTGTAAGATAGCCTACAAAGTTAAAACCGAACAACCAACAACCGAAAACATTAACAAGGTTGAGAAAGCTAAGGACGATCTTAAATTGGCCTACAACATCAGCCAGGAAAAGTACAAACAGGATAAAACTGAAGCAATTAATTACAACTGCTCACATACAGCAACAATCAAGACTTACCTGGCAAACTGTAAATGAGGTATCTGGTCGGAAAAGTTGTGCAAAGGGGCGCCTCAAAGCCGATAGTCCTGAAGAACGTGTTGGGAAGTGGAAAAATCACTTCAGCAACTTGCTTGGGCAGCCACCAAACATCGAGGTAAGCCCTACAAGGAAAATATATGACAAGACACTACCTATAGAAACAGGGGACTTCACACCTGCCGAACTCCAAAGAAGCATTAAAAGCATGTCCAATAATAAAGCGAGTGGATTAGATGAAATCCCAGCGGAGGTATGGAAAACCGGAGTGCTAAATAGACCATTATTGAATGTTTGCAACCGGATGTTAAAAGGGGAAAAGCCACCACCAATTTGGACTAAAGGTCAACTAAAGCCTCTCCCCAAGAAAGGAGACCTCGGCATACCAACAATCTATCGTGGGATCTGTCTGCTTGTGGTAGCTGCCAAAATATACAATAAAATGATTCTATATAGGATTAGGCCTCACATAGAGAAACTACTGCGTAAGAGCCAAAACGGATTTCGACCAAGTAGATCAACAATAGCTCAGATACTTGCACTACGGAGACTGATTGAAGGAATTAAGTCAAAGAATCTCCCCGCAGTCATGACTTTTGTGGACTTCAAGAAGGCATTCGACTCCATCCATAGAGGTAAAATGCTCGAAATCCTAAGAGCTTATGGAATACCAGAAGTAATTGTTGCTGGCATTGGATTGTTATATTGTGACACAGAAGCGCAGGTACTCTCACCAGATGGTGAAACTGAGTTTTTCTCAATCCTGGCTGGCTGGCGTACTGCAAGGTGACACATTAGCACCATTACTATTTGTAATTGTGCTGGATTACGCAATGAGGACGGCCACAAAGGGTGAAGATCTGGGATTCACACTTCAAGAACGCAGAAGTAGTAGATATCCGGCAACTACAGTCACAGACACCAACTTTGCGGATGACATCGCCCTGCTCTCTAATACGCTAGCAGATGCACAGCTTCTACTAAATAAAGTGGAGAGGGCTGCTAAGGAGGTTGGATTGCATATAAATGCTACCAAGATTGATAATAATCAACTAAGGAAGGTCGATGACTTCCAGTACCTTGGATCATGGATAGAGAGTAGCAAAAAGGACATAGAAGTTAGGAAAGCAAAGCCTTGGGTAGCTCTATCAAAAATGGATACCATCTGGAAATCAGATCTCTCCAGGCACCTGAAGACTAAGTTCTTTCGAGCCACAGTGGAAAGTGTATTTTTATACGGGGTGAGACCTGGACAGTGGACACTGACTAAATCACTTGAACAACGAATTGATGGTTGCTACACAAGACTACTAAGGGCAGCCCTAAATATCAGCTGGAGACAACACATGACAAACGCCGAGCTTTATGGTACAATACCACCTGTATCAACCACCCTCCGTGAACGCAGATTAAGATTCAGTGGGCACTGCTGGCGAAGTAAAGACGAGGTCATACCAGATCTACTTCTCTGGCAACCAACTCATGGAAAGCGTAGTCGTGGACGACCTGCCATAACATATATAGATCAACTTGAAAGGGATACTGAACTTGGGAGAAACGAAATTGCGACAACTATGGAGAATCGGGAAGCCTGGAAGGATCTCATTTCCACTGTCCGAGTTCGCTCGACCTAGTAGTAGTAGTAGTAGTAGTACTTAGGAGTAGAAATAGATAACAAATTGCAATGGGAGAATTATATAGATAATATATTACAAAAGATGACCTTGAGCATTTCTAGTTTACGCAGTATTAAGGGGCAATTAACTAATAGAACAAAATTAAAAATATACATAGCTCTAACATTACCATATCATAACTACTGTAGTCAATTACTGGTATCATTGCATGGCAAACATGGTTACAAGGACATACTGTATAAATTTGAAAAGGTACAAAATTATGCACTTCGCTTAATATTTGGGAAAAAATAAGGGATACGACAGGTACAGAACTTCGACAAAAAGCTAAGGTCCCATTATTATCTGCCCAACGAGAATATTTCGCTTTAATTTATTTTTACAAATACTGTACATACATAACATATCTAAGCCCTACTGTTAAGCGATACAGCAAACACCAACTGTTTCTTACTGTACAGCGCAAGCAGAGCCGTCTGCTAAAATATTTTACTATTATTGACTATGCGGCTCTGACAATCACTCGCTCCTTTCTCTGTTGATTGCTCAACAGAGAGCTAACTGTTCGAATCTATGAGCCACGCAGGAATAACCAAAACAATAAACCCGAATCGGCTCCCTAAGCTACTCAAAATGAGTGCGGGTGGTCTAGCACTCGGCGTTCACTTATCACAGAAACACTGGACGGAATTTACTGGGCGGAATATGTCGAATGTGAGAATATTTTTGTAAAAGCTTCTGTGGGATATAACTGGCCCCTTTGCTTCGCAATCCAGTTTCCCCCCAGGCGCTGGAATACTCTAAAAGGTTCTCTAACTGTACATATATTCCCTTCGCCCGCAAGGTACCGTTACAGGTGTTTTAACGGACATAAAAGTCATTCTGCTATATACGTGTTTTAGCGGACATGGTAAGGCAAAAAACCTGCAATGCACCAAATACCTTTCACAGCTTATCCGTGATGATTCATATTACGACATCTAACAGCTGGTTGCTGACATGGAAACAGCCATTGGACGCATGGTTCTTTGTTTGGCTTGAGCCAATCAGAGCGATTTTTCCTGTCGACGTGTAGCTTTTCGGCCGATCATAAGGAGAGTGTTCAGTCTTACTGTTTTTTGTGATACTGTTGTGTCATTGCTATCTAGGCCAGGAACAACGGCTCTAGAGTCAATTCGTTTTCATACTTTAGAAGAAACATTAGTAGGCTTAAGATTATAGAGCGTATAACTGTTATCGACTCAATCGGCACATACATTGTCATATCATATCTTAACCTACCGTCTTAATGCTGTTTACTGTTGTGTTTTGGTTGAATATTATTTGGAGAACATATATAAGGAACCCAAATTTCCCAATTTTCTTGATACACTACAGGTTAGAGAGACGGGTTATATATAGCGATTGCGACTTATATTGTTGTGGTTTGTAGTGAATTTAATGCTATTTGGTAAGCCCTACATGAGTCAATTGCTGTTCGCTTTATATATGATAAAAATCATTGACGGTCGGCAAATTAGTGGGCAGTATTGTGTGTTACCGGTAGTGTGCATGATTGTGATTGATAACTAAGCATTTCCTAAAGAATGCGCCTCATACGTGAATCATAAGCCTTACCGACTTACCGTTGTGATTAGTATAAGTCATATCTCTGTTTACCTAGATAGAGCGCCACGTCCTAAAGGAACTGTTAATATTTCCCGAAAGTGAATAATATTAGTCAGAAATTAATTATTAACGATCAATCGAATAATACAGTACAGTAAGCTTACACTGCAATAATAATCTAAGCCCTCAGAATCCAGTCTCCCGGGAATATCCAGCGGGTGAATGGACGCGCACTAGGCTGGCTTCTGCTAATGTTGTGTTTATTGGTATTAAATATTTGTCATCTTCTAAAGTATATTTATAAACCAAAAGACATATAAATTTTGGCAGGTTAAACTGCTAAAGGTCTTCAAAAGCGCGTACAATAACAGTCATTGACTTTATTGCAGTAAGCAATAAAGTTGAAAGTACCGGTCGACCGGTAAAACCTGAACCGGTACTTCTGTAGGTCAGTAGGCCCAACTGCCAGAACCGGTACTACTGTAGGTCCGTAGGTTCAACTGCCAGAACCGGTACTTCTGTAGGTCCGTAGGCCCAACTGTCCTAACCGGTACTTCCAGTATAAGTACATTAGTATTATTCGATTTGATTATTGCATACCGGTAGGCTGTTTAAGAGATTAGGGACTGTACACCCCTTGTTTCTTTTGGAGCTTACTTATTTCTGTCAGTTTTATTTACATGTAAGTTAATATTGAGCTGAAGACGTGTAAGTCTGCTCAGATTGTTCAGATAATTGTAGGCCGGACTGTTGTCGGATTGTTGTTGGGTTTGGAGAGATTACTGCGTGTGTAGAGTTTGTCCGATAGAGTGCCAGTTAGTAAGTTGGGGCAGCCATAGCTGTAAGGTCAATCCCCTCTTAAAGAATAAGTCGTACTACCGTGTTAGAATGCATACTAACTAACCATTTTGGAATCTGCACATACTGTAGTTTATTTAGGCTTGACGGTATTCTGCCAGCGTTTTGGCCTGTGTTTGTTTGTGTGGTCTGTTCAGGTACCGTAATAGTTATTACTCAGATATTTTGTAGGCTGGATTGTTGTCTAGCTATTATTAGGTCTGAAGAGATTGCTGCGTGTGTAGAGTTTGTCTGATAAAGTGCTAGTTAGTAAGTTGGGGCAGCCATAGCTGTAAGGTCAATCCCCTCTTAAAGAATAAGTCGTACTACCGTGTTAGAACGCATACTAACTAACCGTTTTGGAATCTGCACATACAGTAGTTTATTTAGGCTTGGTGGTAGTCTGCCAGCGTTTGGTTTGTATTTTGTTTGAGTATTCTGTACGGGTAGCGTAATATTTATTATTCAGAGTTTATGCGATTATTCGCACCATTCATGTCCCCAAGTTTATTCCTACAGTAATTGTGTTTGTTACACATACCGTTATAGTTAAATTAACCCCGGTACTACACGGGCTGCTTGGCGTAGGAAAAGACTGGTGACTTTGTGCTTCGGTCACTCCAGCAGATGCCGTGGTTCTTTTAACTGTTCAAGTATATTTAACTACTGATTATTTGTTGTACCAGTACTTGTACCTAATTTAGGGTTTAGTGTACAGTGCTTTCCGAGGTAATTAGTGTGTAGGCAGTATATTTGTGTTGTAAAGTGGTTAATAGGCACGTTGGATCTGGTAGTCCGCGGTAATTAACTTCTAGGTAGGAACACTCCGTGATACATAACGTAGTACCTATAGCGATACGGCTATAGGTCGTCAGGCGGTGGTATTTTCCTATCTGGACAGTGCAATATATTTACTACTACTTATTATTTCAAATACCGTAGTACCCTGTCCGTTGTAATAACCAGAAATCTAACCCTTTGTTAGGCTGGTTTGTAGACTTCCTGTAAAATTACCCTAAAAATTTCGTACGTAATATTTTTGTTGTGTTTAATTAGAGAATTAATCTCACCCGTATCGTAAGTAATTTGTAGTATTAAGTAACTTAGGTAAATTAGAATTATCTGTTTTTAGTGTCCAATAAGTAGCACTCCACTAAGAGCGCACAGCTTCTGTGTAGTGACTCCCCCCAGAAATAGTAACATCTATTTCAATATTGTAACAAAACCCCTCATAAGGGTACATATAAATCCACTAAATCTATTAATAAAATAGTAGGCCTGTTATACAACACTTAGGTCTTAATATCAGTTGGACTGCTGCTCAAATAACGGTAATAAAGTAAGTAAAGTAACCAAGTAACCCCTAACATTCAGAAATTCAATTATTTTAAAATAATTGACATACCGGTATTTACAATAGGCTTATTATATTTATTCTATAAATTTAGGCTGAAATCATACCGGTACTCTGTAATTAATTCTAGTCCAGAATTATACTTATATACTATAAGTGTAAGCTGCATACCGGTATTCTAATATATTATATATATCACGCTACACTGAGTAGCAGTATCGGTAATTAATTGTGAGGCTAACAGTGATACTGAATTACTAGACTTTCTTTAACTGTAATATAGCAGTAGGCATTCAACTGTACAATCAAACATGGCTGACACAAGGCAAACTCTGTCAGATAGTCTCCTAGAAACAACAGCCTGTTTCTCAGATCACAGTATAGAGAATCCCAGACCGAGGTCTGAAACCCCTCATACTGTAAGAAGGGCAACTCCTGCAGTGGTTGTGTCAGAACCTAGGTTGGTAGAAGCGATTTCGCAATTTGCGAAGTTAGTGAAGCGCCGTTGGTCTGCCATAGGCACTCGGGCCCAAGTCAAGCGGGATCAAGAAGCAGCTATAAAACAGCAGCAACCTCCTAGCCAAGAACCTAGTTCTCAGCGGCCCAATAGCTCCAGTAGTTCGGATACTGTTGAGCGGACGCCTGAACGCGGAGCGAAGATGGCGGATACGGTTTATGATGAGCGGCCAAACTATGAAGAATAAACCGACGCCACTTCTTCTCAAGTGGAAAGCGAAGTGGAAAGCGAAGTGGAAAGCGAATTAACAGCAGCATAGAAGCCGCGAACTAGAGACGCCATTGACATCTATCTGTCAGACTATCAGCGATTCCTAGGAGACGAAGAGTTGAGGAGACGACTGTCTGGACTTCGCCCTAATAGTGAAGGAACCAAGCTTGTGTTGGACGCAATCGATGCGGAAATGTTAGCTGCAAACCAAGCTAAATTTGATGAAAATCTCCGCCTCGCTAGAGTCCAAGAAGAACAAGTAAAGAAAAAACTGATAGAGGACCGAAAGGCAGCAGCAGTAGCAGCGGCAATGGCAGAAGCAGAAGTGGAAAGAAAGGCAGCGGCAGCAGAAGCAGAAGTAGAAAGAAAAGCAGCAGAAGCAGAAAGAAAGGCAGCGGCGGCAGAAGCAGAAGCAGAAAGAAAAGCAGCAAAGGCAGTGGCAGAAGCAGAACGGAGAGCGTCTGAGGAGATTACCCAACTGGAGTTGGAAAATCTGCAAGAGACGCAAGACAACATAAATAAACAGTTAACTGCTAATCAAATGCAGATGATGAGTCGATCTACTCCCAAGCGCCAAGGATACACATCATCGGAGGAAGGCGAGACCACCGATCCTGAAGGCGGAGGAAATAGATCTCGTCTAAGCAGGCGTAGAAAAACATCTCACCGTCATAAACTGCCTGATTTGCCCCCAGCTGTCAGAAGACAACTAGCTAGCACAGACTTAGGTAGTACAGAACCCACAGAACAAATTATTCAGGTCACAAGACTCCCTACAATAGTTGATGAGCCTGAAATAATTAGGCCTGTCGTTCCAAAAGCCACTCCTGTGCTATAGACCCCTGTACTTCCAGAGCTTAACTCTAAATTCCCTCTACACAGTACTACACTGCCTGTACCCGGTAGAACAGTCCATGAGAACCTCCCTGTCCTGGACGCCGAGAGAGAAATCAAAGATTTGTCTCCCGTCGTCCCGCGTCTGCCCGCTACAATGTTGGTGACTCCCGCTTCGGCGGTCGAGTGGGTAGAGGAGGGACGGCGGGGGATGAATCTCCTGCTCGGGCAGATGCAGGAGACTGTCCACCAACTCAAGGGAACATTAAGGGAAAGTAGGGTAGAATTGCAAGAAGTGCAGCAAAGTATCGCGCTAGAACGCGACAACTTAGTCAATATACAAAAGAGTATACCAATACCCCCTGTAACATTGTGTCAACCTGTTAGGTCTGAAGTATTACATGCGCAAGGTGTGGAGCGTACACGCATCTATACTGCTAGTGAAGTAGAAACTCCTATAGCAAACCCTATTAAGGGTGATTATAGACCTGTTGTTAATGATATTCCCTATAGACCTATCAATGATCCGA
This sequence comes from Nemertoderma westbladi, assembly GCA_032718475.1. Lineage (NCBI taxonomy): Eukaryota > Metazoa > Xenacoelomorpha > Nemertodermatida > Nemertodermatidae > Nemertoderma > Nemertoderma westbladi. The sequence goes on along the minus strand of JAUCBJ010000187.1, from coordinate 110,914 downwards.
GAAATTTATATACCGATAATTCGATATTAAATAACACGATGGCCCAAGAAAGCTTTACGCGTCAGATGGCTAGAACAGAAGCCCGCCAAGCGGTTAAAGTGGGAGAGATCGTCAAATTCAATGGAGATGAGATGAAATGGTTACCTTTCAACGAATATTACAAAGACAGCATACAGAACTCTGTGCTATCTAACGGAGAGAAACTTAGGTTCCTCATCAAGTGCTTGGAAGGACCTCCCAAGTTAATGGCGTTAAAGTTTATTGGACATCCAGAAGGATTAAGACAAGTTTGGGATACATTAAACATCAGGTATGGTAACAAGGATAACATAGCTAAGTATTTGTATGCAAAATTAGTAGCCCCCCGAAACTTCCTTAGTAGCGGTATTATAGAGTTTTCCGATGAGATTCAGGAAATCTGTAGACAATTGGACTGGTTAGGTAAGTCTCATGAATATCAGAGTTCCATGGTTATTGGAGCCGTAGTCTCTACTTTACCAAAGGGTGGAGTATGTACACGCTGGGACAAGAAAGTGTTGTATATGAATGAACAGCAACGACGAAGCCCTACCATGGCTGATCTCATGTCCTTCTTAGATAGTGAAGTAAAATTACAACTCATAAAGCAGTCCAGAGAGAAAACATCGGAAAATAAGGTAAGTGAGAAACCCGTTTCTAGGAGAAGGATAATACCGGTGTGTTATACTGACGACGGCGAAAGCCAAGCTTTTCAAGAAGAGGACAGCGGGAAAGACACAGCAAAATCTTACTACGACAACAAGACCTATAAAGACGTAAGTAAATACAAGTCTCGAACCAGTGACAGGAGAGAACAGGTAACAACAACTCCTCCTACGTCTCCTAAGAGAATTCACGGAAGAAAGCCCGAAGAAAGAACGAGAGTGCATCAAGTTACCCAAGGTAAAGTGAGTAACATCAAACCAAAATGTACACTGTGCGACGGGCCCCACCGTTTGAGTGCGTGTGCTGAATTTCTAAAGAAATCCCTTGTAGACAGACGTACAGTCCTGTGGAATAAGCGGTTATGCTATAATTGCCTCAGATCAGGACACCAACGGCGAACCTGTTACTCCGACGTAAAGTGTGCAAAGTGTGGCGCGAAACATCACATCTTGTTACACAGTGAGTTCGAACGAGACAACCCGAGTCAGGTAAGTGAGCCCAAACTACATGTCCAATTCAGTGATGTAAATGACACTGATCAAGAGTCTGAGATGGAAGGATTCTATACTGACGAATTCTCCGACGCCAACGAATCCTGTTACCTAATTAATACCGCGGTGTATCGAGCACTTACTTACGAAAAGGACACCGACAATGAGTTCCCCCCAACTACCTTTGACAGACAACCATCTTGGAAAGCTCCAACTTCCAACGTAGGAATCAGAGAATTTCCTGTAGTGCAGGTAAGAGTTCACGGTCCTAACAAAAGTTACATAGTGAACGCCCTCCTTGACTCCGGCAGCACAGGAACATTCATCGATCAAGAACTAGCCGAAGATATCTTTGCTGGACAACCCAAATTCCGAACTAAGTTGGATATGTCAGGAATTATGCAGGTTTGGAAATCTACCATAACGGCAGATTACTATGTAGGTGCATTGTCCACCCCCCAGGATAAATTAGGAGCACAAGGTATAAAAGGTCAGTAAAAATGGTGGCTATAAAGAACTTCGCCACTACCCAGGTAGAACCTTATAACTGGGACGAGGACGAGAGCATCCAGCAGCTTAAGATACCTCGATTCCACACAGATTATCCTGGAGTGCAAATACTCATCGGCCAAAACGCGCATGAGGCGCTAGAGACATTGGAGAAACGGCCTGCTCAACCGCAGCCACTGCAAACCTATGCGGTAAGAACTAGAGTAGGTTGGTACTTCACTGGCCCTTCCCACAGAACTCTCAAAGAGAGATTACCTCAACAACAGGTATACCAAGTAAAGGAATGGGAAGTGGAGAGCAGTGATGTGGACGATCCAACTGAGGGAACACCATACTCCTCAGATAATGACGATATTAACTCCAATGTAGATCAATGGAGACATTGCCTTGGGACGATTAATCCAGCCGACATCGCTTCCAGAGGAGCAACTCCTCAAGAACTGATAGATACTCCATGCTGGTTAGGTGGATCCGACTTCTTAAGTAAAGAAGAAGAAGAATGGCCTCCTCATCTTACCACGGCGGAGGTTAGACAGGCCAAGGGAGCGGAGAAAGTAACACAACAACTCAATCGCCCAGCTAGTCGTTTATATTTACTGGAAAGAGACCGAAAACTGTCCGGAAACTATGGAAGGCAAGATACTCTTCCTACGACTACTTCCCTAATCCGACAAATATCTAGGGACTCCATAACGTGATAGCATGTGGAGTGGGCGTGTGACTATATCATTTTATATTTGTTTTTATTTTATATTTATGTATGTATTATTATGTAATTTTATTATAATCGTTTCCTTTAATTTTATTTAGTAGAATGTTATTTTAGTGATTATTTAGTAGATTAGTGCAATATATTAGTGTTTATTACGTACGTAATTACTTATAATATATTTAGTGTGACGGCGAGAAATAATTATTTTTCTCTTTCCTTACTGTCCGTATCATATTATAAATACGTGACTACAGTAAGATGAAATGTCCGTACTTATTAAAGTACAATAAAGCTCCTACTATACTTAAGTATTATTGGTAGGCAGAGTATTAGGAATGCAAAGTTCAGATCCTCGTGTCTCGGCTAAACCAAGCTCTGGGTAGACCTTGGAAACGACTTGCCTCTTCACACTGACATTGCTTCGTGCGATATTGCTCTTCTACCTTATATTAAATAATACATATAGTAGCGTGATGTCCCTCTAACAGTAGCGTAAAACGCAAATAAATCTGTTAAACTTTTTGACCATCTGTAATTCTAGTCGATTAAGATATCGCGGCACCCACCGATATACTTGAAAGACAAATTCTAGAATCAGTGGTTAAAGTCCCCAGACAAGTTCTGGAATAAATCGGTGCCCATCTTAAATATTAATTTAATATTTAGTAAAAATCTGTAAAATTCAGATCCTTTAAATTTCTAGTCAATTAAGATATCGCAGCACTTACCGATACTCTTAAAGGACAATTGTCATAGAATTAAGGATCCTAGGCCCCCAGACCTGCTCTGGAATCAAATTGTGTCAATTTTAACATCAAATAATAAAATTCACGGGAATAAATTTAAATTCATATTTTTAAATGAATTTCATAAATTGTCATTTTGTACAATTTATAACATTCCCAAAATTCCATTAATTAATAGATCACGGGAGCGGAGATTCATCCTATTGAGTGTATTAGAGTGCGAGAATCTCCAACTGTAAAAGCTTCTGTGGGATATAACTGGCCCCTTTGCTTCGCAATCCAGTTTCCCCCCAGGCGCTGGAATACTCTAAAAAGGTTCTCTAACTGTATATATATTCCCCTCGCCCGCAAGGTACCGTTACAGGTGTTTTAACGGACATAAAAGTCATTCTGCTATATACGTGTTTTAGCGGACATGGTAAGGCAAAAAACCTGTAATGCACCAACTACCTTTCACAGCTTAGCCGTGATGATTCATATTACGACATCTAACAGCTGGTTGCTGACATGGAAACATCCATTGGACGCATAGTTCTTTGTTTGGCTTGAGCCAATCAGAGCGATTTTTCCTGTCGACGTGTAGCTTTTCAGCCGATCATAAGGAGAGTGTTCAGTCTTACTGCTTTTACTTGATACTTTGTTGTTATTGCTGTCTAAGCCAGAAACACCGGCTCTAAGAACTCTAGTAAAACTGCTTAAATTATCGAAAGTATAAACTGTTACCGAATCGAATCTGACTTAAATCACTCAATAACTCACTGATTAACATACTCACTTAATTTAATTGCATTAATCATATTGTCTGTACTGTTATTTTACCGTCAGTTATTAATTGTACCTATTTGTTGATGGAAATATTGCTCTTTGGATAATACGGATAAATCACCCAAATTCCCAATTTTCTTGATACACTACAGGTTAGAGAGACCGGCTATACATAACAATTGCGATTTATATTAATGTGGTGTGTATTGAATCCAATGTTATTTAGCAGACCCTACGTGAGTCAATTGCTGCTCTCTTTATGTGTGATCAAATATACTGACTGTCGGCAGAATAGTGTGTATGATTGTGATTGGTAACAAAGTATTTCCTAAAGAATACGCTTTATACTTCAATCATAAGCAGTATCGTTGCGTTTTAGTATAAGTCTTAGTTCTGTTTAAATAGATAAAGCGCCACGTCCTAAAGGAACTGTTAATATTTCCCGAAAGCCAATAATATCTGTCAGAGATTATATATTAACGATCTATCGAATAATACAGTAGGTATACACTACAACCTTACACTGCAATAATAAAATTTAAGCAGCCGAATTCAGTCTCCCGGGTGTAGATCCATCGGGTGAATGATCGCGCATGGGCTGACTTCGGGTAATGTTTTGTGTATTAGCATAAAATATTGTCGTATGCTAAAGTTGTTTTAATTAACTAAAAGACATATAAATTTTGGCAGGTTAAACTGCTAAAGGTCTTCAAAAGCGCGAACACCAACATATAGTCAATAGCCGATAAAATTAATAAAATCATACATAGAGAGGATATTGACAATTAAAGAATTATTATTAAATAGCATCCCAGATCTGTATGCATGAGAATTACCCTAATTCTACCGCTAGCATTCCATAATGTCACCATAGCAACACCCACGCTAGAATTAGAAGCAAGTTAAAAGAACAATAGAAAGCTTGTCCCATTGCATAGCATAGAGAATACATAGCACACTGTTAGTATCCAAGGATACACAGTAATAACGTGACATTCTGGAAGGCACTGACTAACGGACAAATGGCCTGTATGTGTACAATTGGTGACAGTTGTGTGGAATTTGTGCGTTTGTAGGTGAATGTTACTGCTAAAGTATGTTTACAGTAGCTAGTCGCAATTGTGAAAGTAGCCCAACTCTCCTATAGAAAGAACCTAAAGTGGATTCAAGCCTTTGGGACGGACAGTGGAGTGACTTGTGCCGGTTATCGTTGTCGTGCTGTTGCTACATGTTGGCATAAACACCGCGACGACGGTACATCGGCGCTGAGAATCCCACTGTCCGGGGGCGAAGAGAGGTAGGCAGCGACGCCCGCTCGCCTAAACATAAACTCATTACAATATTAATAAACTCAGATAGCAGATATAACAGAGTTGATAGAAGATGATCTTGGTATCAGGGAGCGATATACTCTACATTTACAAGCATTTGTGGATAGCTTGATACGCGGTGAAACCGATCCAACCATTATGGAGGACGATGGTCGTTATATCGAACCGCCGATGTCCCAAGAGCAACTTACGCATGAATTGGACTATCGAAAATTCACCGCTCGCTATACGCATCGTAATAGTACGTATATGGACTTCCTAACTACCGGCCATCCTATCGATTTACATGATACGGACGATGTAGACACCGAAAGGGAAATGGTTCTATTTAAATATCATACCCAGCGGAGTCGTAACGATAAACCGAGAATAGATCACGAAAATTCTATTCGTAACAGACTGGGAAGACGAACCAATATGTCTAGAATCTGAGGAGATTCAGCCTATCGCGCCCGGAACAGCGACAACGATTACATCCTAGAATGGTATCAAGGTCCACAGTGTCTCACTGCGTACGATTATCGCCATGCCAACTATGTTTCTCGGCAACATTGTCGGTTATGCGCATCGAGAGACCATGTTACGCCCATGGACACAAACGTCCGCTGTTCCTATTTCCACGAACAACCGGTGATGGAAATTTATTGTGCGTATTGCAGACTCAATAACTTGCACATTTTTGCGGTTTGCCCTCAATTTATGACTCAATGTCACCATTGTCAACTAAAGGGACACGCCAGTTTCGATTGCCCTTTTAATCACGATTTGGAAAGCGTAGATGCAATGATCATACTACGTTACATCAGAGCTTGGGAAGCGAACGCTGATTTACATTGTGATTCGCGCCATCGCTATTATCCTGGACGCGCTTACGAAGGAGTTTATGCGTTCCATCCTTATCTATTCACTTCTGTCGAACAGAAATCACGCATATCGAGTTACGAACTACTGAAGCGCGTCGGAGAATGTATTTCAACCAAATTCGTACGCAAATTTCTCAGGAGTGTTAATCCTAGCGACCTTCATTCCTATAACTTAATCAATTATATCCGTCAGGATCCAGACTATGGAGACTTATTTGTTAACTCACACCCCGAGTTACAGGAAGTGTATCGACGACCTTACGAATACCGAGCCCGCGAACGCGAGTTGGAAAGAACCATTAAACCCAGGAGGTTTCTGACTGCCTATGGTCCACCCACGGCTCTTGTTCAGACCACTCGTAGAGGACCCGTCAGAGCGGCTGTCCTAAAACGCGCTCTCAAGGCCGTTAAACCCCTCTCCCCCGACGTTGATGTCAATCAACCCGGCACTTCGACTGGCGGATACACCGACCATAATCCTACACCCTCTGATGCAATCATATTGCACCCTTCACCCAGGAGTTATAGCCCTCCTTATAAAGTGGCTCGCCCCAAAGAGAAAAAGACTCTGGCCAGCTTTAAAAAACTGCGTAAACGCCGTCCGCGCAAGAAAGACTAACTGTTTAGAGTATTTACGTATATTAGAAACTGTGATTTTGTATATTTTATAGACTCAAATCCCATTTTCTGGGAGCGGTGTAAAAGCTTCTGTGGGATATAACTGGCCCCATTGCTTCGCAATCCAGTTTCCCCCCAGGCGCTGGAATACTCTAAAAGGTTCTCTAACTGTACATATATTCCCTTCGCCCGCAAGGTACCGTTACAGGTGTTTTAACGGACATAAAAGTCATTCTGCTATATACGTGTTTTAGCGGACATGGTAAGGCAAAAAACCTGCAATGCACCAAATACCTTTCACAGCTTATCCGTGATGATTCATATTACGACATCTAACAGCTGGTTGCTGACATGGAAACAGCCATTGGACGCATGGTTCTTTGTTTGGCTTGAGCCAATCAGAGCGATTTTTCCTGTCGATGTGTAGCTTTTCGGCCGATCATAAGGAGAGTGTTCAGTCTTACTGTTTTTTGTGATACTGTTGTGTCATTGCTATCTAGGCCAGGAACAACGGCTCTAGAGTCAATTCGTTTTCATACTTTAGAAGAAACATTAGTAGGCTTAAGATTATAGAGCGTATAACTGTTATCGACTCAATCGGCACATACATTGTCATATCATATCTTAACCTACCGTCTTAATGCTGTTTACTGTTGTGTTTTGGTTGAATATTATTTGGAGAACATATATAAGGAACCCAAATTTCCCAATTTTCTTGATACACTACAGGTTAGAGAGACGGGTTATATATAGCGATTGCGACTTATATTGTTGTGGTTTGTAGTGAATTTAATGCTATTTGGTAAGCCCTACATGAGTCAATTGCTGTTCGCTTTATATATGATAAAAATCATTGACGGTCGGCAAATTAGTGGGCAGTATTGTGTGTTACCGGTAGTGTGCATGATTGTGATTGATAACTAAGCATTTCCTAAAGAATGCGCCTCATACGTGAATCATAAGCCTTACCGACTTACCGTTGTGATTAGTATAAGTCATATCTCTGTTTACCTAGATAGAGCGCCACGTCCTAAAGGAACTGTTAATATTTCCCGAAAGTGAATAATATTAGTCAGAAATTAATTATTAACGATCAATCGAATAATACAGTACAGTAAGCTTACACTGCAATAATAATCTAAGCCCTCAGAATCCAGTCTCCCGGGAATATCCAGCGGGTGAATGGACGCGCACTAGGCTGGCTTCTGCTAATGTTGTGTTTATTGGTATTAAATATTTGTCATCTTCTAAAGTATATTTATAAACCAAAAGACATATAAATTTTGGCAGGTTAAACTGCTAAAGGTCTTCAAAAGCGCGTACAATTTTAATATTATAAAGGGATAAATCTGTTTATTTTCTTAATGTCAAACCTTGGCCTTCAGCTGGCTTTAGACCAGCGAATTTACTACTGTATACTAGCTACCGCTATCAGCCCGTTGCCTCACTATTTTCAAATAACCGCCTAGCGTTAGATAGTCTATGGTATTCTAAAATAATTACCCAAACTACTCTCCGCTATGCTGCGTACAAATTCTTTATTTTATTCTAACATTGCTAAATTACTACAGTGTCATAAATACGAATTTGCATACAAATTACTAAGTATTCCAGAATACGTACTTCTAATTTATTACGTACTGGGTTATACTAGCAACAGCCTAAATACTGTATTATTTTGACCTAATCAGCAATTAATAAGTATAAACTAAGAAATGGAAACAATCAAGAAAACAGCGCCTATCTAAGCATTCACATTCAAGAATCAGGCACTCTTTAGCAATGCAACACAAATAGCGTAGCAATAAAGCTAATAGTATGGCAGATAGCGCTAGCAGCGCCAGTCAGCTAGTGTCGACTAAAGCGCTAGAAATACCAGTCTGCTAGTGTAGCAATGTACTAGTATACTAGTGTAAGAAGCAAAGGCCACCCAAAGCCACACATAGGCCTCCTAACTAAACCATAATCCTACCCCCTAGCGCTACAAGGTTGAGACGAAGTCTGGATCGTCAGCCCCCAAATACTGTACTGATGACAGGTCCCCGGTCCTTAACTGATTAGCCCGACCGCAACAGTGGCCCCCGCCAGCGTTGCCCCACATGGATCCTCCACACTTCCCTTTGTCGCTTCCCCGGTGCGCCCGCCACGCCTACCGGTACCTTTAGCCCTCCATACTAAAACAAATAGCTACCATATCGACGCATGCGTTCACAAACAGTCTGATAGTCGAAAGGATTATCACATCTCAATTACATAGATTTAAGAAATCGAGTCAATGCAGAAATCATTATTCGAAATTGTAATCAAGAAGTAATCAACGATTTACATAATTAGAAGAAAGAAATAGCAAAGAATTTTAAAACATTTATCAAAACATGCAATACTGATGTACCGATGCAAAAATATACGAAGACAGGTAAGAGATAAACGTTTCAACGGGGGGGGGGGGGGTACAAGATACTGAAGCACTGCAAATTTATAGCTGACGAAATAGGGATGACGCAATAATCTTTTCATTGGTCCAGCAAACCATGCCACCATTAGACTAACCTAGAACATCTGGGCCAATGGGGAAGCCGGGTTGTGATCACTTTCCCACTATTTCACAAATTATTACCATATATGGTAATGAATTCTGTCCCGGTGGGCTTATAGGTTGCTGGCCATAACATTAATTTCGCGATTATTAAAGCACATTAAGCATAAATTCGATATAAAGCCAATTTAGGGAGAAATATAAATGAAATTAACACAAATACACAATTAATTCAGTCAATATTGATAAACGGCAAATTCGTATTAAGGTTTTATGAAAGTTTGCCACCATAAATGTTATTTACTAAGATTTTATTATAAAATTACATACGCAAACTACATACTGTACAAAAACGGATGAAATATATAAACTTGGATATTTTATCGTCCCTATCTAATCATGGCCATACATTATTATGACTTATCTAAAATACTTTATACTGTATAGTGGGCTGCTTCAGTACACAGCGTCATATATCGTAACACCTACCAAAATTTAAACATACCCTTTCATTCAAACAAAAATCAGAAAATTAACCAACGCATATATAGTCATACCAATATAACATATATAGTCATACCTAAAATGAAAAACAAACATGGCCATGACAACCTCATAGTATCCCTCATAAAATTATGGAATAAGCTACCGTTAAATGTATCGGGTGCTGCTTCATTATTAATATTCAAGGCGAAATTATGGAAAATATACCAAACCAAATATGCAGGATAGATGCTAATATAAATTTACATATGTTTTATTCAGTTATTATAATTTGTTTGTGCTATAATTGGTTAGCTTGAATTTAAGTATATTACTTTATAGTAGCTTACATACTGTACGTACAGGTGCTGCGAAGCAACACCTTGGCCCTACGACGCTTATTCATTTTGATTATCAGTCTACTCTTAATGTAGACTGCCTCATGTGTTATTTATCATAACTATGAGTTTTAATGAATAAAAGAGATAAACTTAAACTTAAACTTTTAAACTTCTAAGTCAATTGTTAATAATTGAATTATAATATAATTCAATTATTAACAATAATTTATTTAATTTATTTAATTATTTAATTTTATTATTTATTTAATTGATATTCTGCTAGTAAAGTCAATTTACTACTATTATTTGCTTAATATATCGCCGATATTACGGAATCAAGAGAGTTTTACACACGCCACAACAGGTGGGTCACTATAACTAAGTATTAGTGATAATCTGGACAATTGCATCAGATTTGTGTGTCGTCGTACCTCTGATTTACTAAATAATTAATATATGGTGATATCTCAGACCATTTTGGCTCTTATTATTAATTGTATCATGATTGAGAGTTGTCACAAATTGAATAATGTAGCGATATCAATATAATTAGACCAAAGACAAGATACAATACGTTTCCCCTAAAGAGAAACACAGCTGCCAGACTTGAGTCCTTACAGAATTAATTAGTCAGTCATTTGCTTGTTACACCCACACCCTCCCGGTATCATATCTCAGTTACATACAATAGATAATCAAATACCGTATTGAACTAAATGAAATATAGAGCAAATCAATACATAAAAAGGGAAAAAGGGGTAGAATAAACAGATACATTGAGCATAGTGTACATTGATACATACTAGCGCCATTCCGTTCTTTGTATCAGACTAGACGGTTATAGCTTATCTGCATGTATTTCGGCACAGTCAGTAAAAGGTCACAATATACGAAATAGAGATTGAAAGAACATATTTTTGGTCCAATGCACTAACAGTAATAACTGACTCTCAACCCCCCTTGAGTGTTTTGATTTGCTTATTTGTTCTATTGGTGTGTTTATTTTCTCTAATTTCGATCGGCCATCGTAATTGGTAGGAATTTGGAGCATAAATATTTATCGATTTATATTGTAAACACTGATCCCGTTTATTGTATTTTTTGGTAAGTATTCTGCAAGTATTTGATAAACTTATTTACTGGTGTATAACCAGAGTGTGTAAAAGGGTACTTTATATATCGTTATTTGTAGTTGGTTTATTTGTTGTTTTTTGCTTTCACGTATTGGTGAGTTTTGAACATTACGTGATAGCGCCCTATGTGTTGGTGGACCTTGCAAGGCGTAGACGTTCGTTTTCTACTGCAAGTCGGGTACAATAGGTAAATTCCCACTGCAATATTTCTAGATTGGTCGGGTCAGATAATAGACGGAATCTCATATTTACCATAAAAAATCTTACTGCAAGTCTGCCTGTTGTGAATTACCGGTATCTGATTGCTTGGCTTCATAGTATATTAAGTAAATGCTTAATTGTTTTGTAGGCCTCATTTTAACCCCTATCTTATTTCTATTTCCATTATTGGAACACATAAAGTTGTTTATTACCTTGTGGGGGGAGATATCACTTTATTCCCGACAAATTAGCTTTCATACTTGGTTTTTACTTATACTTGGTTCTAGCGCGCTAGCTCAGTTGGTTGAGCACCGGGCCTGCAATCTATTGGTTGTAGGTTCAGCCCTGCCTGGGTCCACTCAGCGTTTCATCCACTGGGGTCGATAAAATGAGTACCAGTTAAATAACTGGGAGCAAATCTTGGTATAGGAGTAGCGCCCACCCCTACCCTCGGGTAGCAGCTATCGAAAGAGGAGCCTTCGGGTCACCTCCGGCTTCGGCCGAATGTTTGCTTGCTACTTGGTTTTACGGAATTAAAGCGCAGACGTACTACTGGCCCATCAAAAATATCCACAACATAGTCTCTGGATGAATCGTGGGGCACTTTCGTTTCTTCAACCATGTATCGAACTGCTATTTATCGACTTACCCCCAGTACAGACTTATTAGTTCGAATTTTTCAGTCGATCGGAACCACTTTATGCGATCTTAGCCCGTCAATAGTTCGCTCATGCCCTATACTCGAGTAAATATACTAAGAGACCAAGAGCGGACGTCCGAGAATGGCTTCAGTTTTGACCTTCTTGATAAATATTTCTTTCAAAATTGTGATATCAATGTAAACAACTTGAGAATTCTAAGCATTTTGAGCTAAATAAATGAACTCTAAATATTCACTAGCACCAAATTGCCCACCCACCCTTCAACAACGTTCTGGAACAAATAAATCATAATCTAAACATGTAGCCCCGGTGGTCTTCTAATCGTTCCAAAAAATAATTGGTAGATTCGAATTCGCATTGTACAATTAAACATTTCGGAAATAAACGTTTCGGATTATTTACTTAAATAGTTAAATTTATAAACTTTTTAATTATAAATAAATTAGTTATAAATAAAGTCAAAATTTTATTCCACCGATGGGCTACGCGGATGATTATCTACAACTTTGAATTTCATCATTTTCCTATAGGACCTATAGTTTTCTTAAATAGCGAAATTTATTACCTTTTTAATTATAAATATATTAGTTATAAATAAAGTCAAAATTTTATTCCACCGATGGGCTACGCGGATGATTATCTACAACTTTGAATTTCATCATTTTCCTATAGGACCTATAGTTTTCTTAAATAGCGAAATTTACTACCTTTTTAATTATAAATATATTAGTAAATTGATCAATTTACTTGAAATTTGGTACACGTATTTCTGGTACCCCCCTTCATATTGTGTGCAAATTAAAAAAAAATCGTATCTGCAGTTCCTGAGATCGACTGATTTTGGACTAGAGTGTACATATGTACTGCTTTGCCACTACCATTATAATTCGCATCATTTAACCACTACTGATTAGCCCCATTCAATAGATTAACTGTAAACATTGTTCATATAATGGATATGTGTATTGCTGGGCAGACTGGCTATAGTATAACATCCGTCATTAAACAACCCCAGTAGTCAGACACTGTGGTTATCATTAAATCAAATTGTCTATAAATAGTACACATTAGATGGGGGCCATATTACTACTGAGATAACAGCGTACTAGCAGGTCTACCTACCTACTGTATTATGGTTGCCAAGCCAACTCTGAATTAATTCTACCAGCGAACTGCCTCGGTGCTCTTCCCAATCAGATATCGGCAAGATATATTTCTAATAGTTTTTATTAATTTTTAATAACTTTAAAACATTCTCACTCGGCCCCTAAGTTATGAATTTATTTGAAATTTGGTATAGGGTTATATGGAACCGCGGCGCAGGTCGTGTGCAAATTTCAAGAAAATCGTCTGGGCAGTTGCTGAGATGTACTACAATGTGCCTAGGTCATGGGTATAGGGTTCTCACAATCTGGGACGGCGCTTTATCTTGGTAGCTACCGCGCCTGTTTTCTTGCAGGGAAAGGGCCCTCTCCACCAAGGTAGCGTATTTTACGACAATCGCGGGGGCGCATTCTACTAACCGTATCTAATGTTTTTATTTGTGCTATTAACGTTTGTCTCTTGACTGGTTTCGACGCCCTAAATGTTCGAAACGTTTTACAAATCCCCTGGTAAATTCCCACAGTCTTATTGTTCTGCCAATTTTGTTTTTACGTGTACTACATTAAAGTAAACTCTAAGTTTACACCACTTCTTGTAACGTAGGTACTTTAGGTATAAGTAACGTTTTATATTATTTTTGTAAGTTGTGAGGTTTTATTCCAAGATTATTATTCCATAATAAATATAAAAGGAACATTTAACTGATATACACGAAGTGGGGACTTCGCGCAGCACGAAGTTGGCAGAGCCTTAGCGAATTGACACTGTTAGGGGGTAGGTCAATTTATGCAAATAGTCACGTTGGCCCTCTAGCGGCAGACTGGAGAACTGCAGATGGATTCGCCTCCCTTGAAAGTCACAGCTAATGGTCTAATACATATCTGCCAAGTTTCAGCTTAAACGGATTAAAAGCAAAGAAATGGGAGGGCATTTAATGTTTAGACATGTGGCCCTCTAGCGGGAGACCATTGCACTGATGGTGTCTGAAAGTCTCTCAAATATCTCAACTTTTGCTCATATTGATACCTACAAATTTTCAACTTGGCAGCTTTAAATCCGACAAAGTTATTAGCATGTCAAAATCGTAACGACGACGACAACGACGACGACGACAACGACGACGACGACAACGACGACGACGACGACGACGACAACTATTTGCATAAATTGACCCACCCCCTAACAGTGTCAATTCGCTAAGGCTCCGCCAACTTCGTGGCTCGCCCCACATACATATCATTGAGCTATTTAACATTTCAGCTCTTATATTTTCCCATTAGATCCGATATTTACAGCTTGGATCTTTGTCAGCGTAATATTCCAAAAACCAATATATTTCTTGGGTGGAATTATTTGTCATTTCTACAAGCGATATTAGGTCATATGACTGTCCTACCTCTGCGTAACCCTTGACTACAGCCTGAGCTTACACTCCCCTGCTTGGTTGGTTGCTGCTAATAGGTAGGCTGTATTACAACATAGGAAACATTATCTCAGCTTGCTAGCCTCAAACCATCCTTTTGATTGGATGTGTTGCATGTGAAGGTAGCTTACAGTATACACCCTATAGTGGTAGTTTACTGCCTTGCTTATACTACCTTCTTGTGTTGTGTACTACTATCTTACCCTTAACCCAATAGGGGGTAATTCATTCCTCTGTCACTGCATAACATTGCTTGTAGCGAGTTAAACTTGATAGTTTCTCCCACCCAGCGGTGAATCAGAATATTTATCACGGCATTATTCCTAACAAATAAATTACCGGTCGTATATTTATTATTTACCGGTAATTAACTTGTGGACTGAATTAATCAATTTAATTCTGTGTTATTTATTGGGTGCGATTGTAATAATTATTTATAATATATTATTAGTGTTACAATAAATCGTCGATAATAAAGGGAAGACATAATAATTATTTAAAGGGTTAATAAAAATACAGTCTTTCAAAATAAAATGTAACAAAATGTGTTATCGTTCAAGTATCAACAAGAGCGCCTCAGACAGCTCTCTCAGCGACCACACCTCCAATCTTAACTTGACTGCGAGACCAGCACATTCCGACCCGGACAGATCTCCGAGTAGAGAATTGCCCGAGCCGGAATATTCCAGTTCGAATCAAGCGACTAACCGCATTATGCCCTCAAAACGAAATCGACCACCCGCTGTCACCAGAACTAACCAACCCACTATTGGCCTCGAATTACAATCTGACCGACCGCAAGTGACTGCGACCTCAGACTTAGACCGGACGGAAGTCGACACAGCCACAGGTTTAAACCTGCCGTCGGGAATGGACCCACTTATGGCCCCTTCCCCAGGTTTATTAATCGGCCTACTAAGGGCCATTGATAGCTATTGGGCCTCTGAAAAAGGGACTAAGACTCAAATACTGTCTATGTCTGTCACAGAGATGAAACAGGCTGTATTGCGATATTATAACTTTCCAGCTTTGGATAAGTTTTTTCCATTACATTCTGCCACCTCTGAAGAACTGACGGCATTGAGAGTACCAACCGATCCCACTGACCTTAGTAAAGTGGGAAGGACACTGAGAGGATTTCAGACCGGCTTTGCTAAGCAAATCACCAGTTTTGAAACCACCTTACGGGACCCAAATATAGTCCATCCTCCATCACTTTTTTATGACATAAAAGAGAGAATAGTCCGCATCAGAATAATCCTCTCCGCCTTATATCAGTCTGCTATCCAGACTGGAGCCACAGTGATAGAAACTGCAGCCAATGACAACATAGTAAAATTCGCTCTTTCAGCGCGTACCTGTCTCTCCTTCCAAGGCGAACTCCCTAATCCTGAAACTCTAGATTCTGACCACCCATCCCTGATCGATACCCAAGATGTTGAAAGGTACATGCAAACCAAACCCGCGACTCAAGCGGGACAAGAAGATGCGATCCGTAAACACCTCGGAGATTACATAAAGCAAGTGGGAGAAGAAGAATTAATAAGAAGACTTTGTGGTCATCCTCCGTCCAGCTCCATAAGTAAGGGGATCCTAAAGGATACCCATAATGAAATAGAGATGGAACATCAACGAAGACTGACGATGGACCAAGACCTGGACAAAAATAAAGATAAATTGAAACAACTACAGGATCAGGCAGAAGACGAACGCTTACGGGAGGAATATGAACGTGAACTCAACTTGGAACAAGAGGAACATGAACTCAAGTTGGAACAAGAGGAAAGTAAATGTGAACAGGAGGAACAGGAATATAAACGCAGAAGGGAAGCGAAGGAATTCGAATTTCAAACTCAGCAAAAGAGAAAGCAAGCAAAGAAGCAACAAGACGAAATACTTAAGGAGATCGAAGTGAAGGAGCCAAATGCAACATCTTCGGCTATGGTGACTGAAACCAAATTTACACCCATTGGTATTTCGACAACTACTGTAGAAAGTAATTGGGCAGCGAGTTTGCAGCCTAAAACTTCTACAGTATATGGGGATAGAATAGTTACGCCTACAGTACAACCCAAACAGGCGTGACCAATCCCAATACCCATTGATAGAATGTCTAGCACTGCCTTCACCCACCCATTGAACACTCACGCCCAGGGCCCTAGCCTGTCCCCCATCATCGACTCCCGTGATGGACAATGCCGCCTCCAGGCCGGTCGTGTCCATCGGCTCGGTTGAGTCGATGAGGGATGGCGGACCCACTGGGGCGATAAATAGGGTCGCCTTGGCGAATGAGGATTCCCTCTATAGGGAAAGATTAAATGAATCATCATTAAATCTGCAAGCTATGCAGGAGGCAGTAAATAATAAAATGAAACAATTAAATAATATCGATTTTGAATTAAATCGATTAAATAAACAACGAGAGATGGTGAATGAACAAAATCAGCAAGCATTGGAAAAGCAGCAACAGCAATGGCAACAATTACAGCTGCATTTAAAGCAACTACATGACGAAGCCGCCAACAATGAGCAATCACGGATTATGCAGCGTTGACGCTTGCAGGAAATGCAAGGTGAATCTGTGCAAGCTGCTAAGGTTCTGGAAGAGCTACATCAAAAGTTGGCTAATTCTCAGGACCTCCTAGCCTCGAATAACGTTGCTGCTATCAGGAATCCATACTCTCCTGAGTACCAGATCTTAAAGAGAGCAGCCAATATAAATGGCGTTGAAGCTGAAAATATATCACACCCTCCTATCTCACCCAATGTTAAAAACCCTGAACATAATACAGGGATACAAATCAACTAACCACATTCATTCAGAAAACATCGACTAATTACATCCATTCTCCTAAACCCAGTTATATTGTGGAAGAGGAGGAATTCGCGGTGAGAGGACCCGATTTTGGGGCAAAGTTTTCAAAATTTTGCAGTGAATCCAGTAAATCCAGCGACAACAATCAACCGACATTCCGATTTAATACGGATGAATATGGAGAATCCATTGACACGGTAACCAATAATTATGTAAACAAATTGGACATCCCAAACTCAGACCCCCTTTTGAGTATTCACTCCCGGACTGAAGCTGTCTCAGACACCACCCCAATTAATCAAAATCAATCAGACTTACCTAATATTGAAGTAGGTCTATCCCCACTGATAGCCCGCGCCATGAACCATTATAGCTCATGGGATAAATTATGTAGGGCTATAACTATTCTGAAACAACTATTCCACTACAGATTATAGTACGAATAATATACCTGTAGTAGGCTTGTCACCCACTGAAGTTGATAAATCTAATTTACAACTGTTACGACTTTCACAGAAACTTGAGAGACCTGAGGAATATCATCAACTCAGTGCCAATCCTTTGACTCCATTGTTGGATAAATTCTCAAGTACTATAATTAATGGATCAATTCGTGTCGGAGGTTATCTTGCTAACGCTCCTATTTCTAGAGACACTATGTTCCCAATATTAATATCCGATCCCAAAATTCAAACTAAGTTGATACAGGACGTCCACTACAGACTATATCACACCGGGAGAGAACATATATTGATGCACTACTATTTAGTCAACCCTAGTGCGGCTCTGGACCAAACATTGCGGAATTGTATACCTTGCAAGAGGATTTAGAGACAAACCCATGACGCAGTCAGAAGCGGCACCCCCAAAGAAAAGAGTTGACTACTATCACCCTCCATTTAAACCCAAAGTACACTATTTCAATCGACCAACCGGCCGCCTTTGTTTATTAGAACTGGCAAGGGAACGTTCTGGTAACTATGGGCAACAACGAGTTAGGCCAAGTAGTCTAACCTATAAACTAGAGTAACGTCTTGTAGAAGGTTACGATTGAGTGTGTAATTATTTATTAGCCATTTAATATAGCATAGGTATTAGTATTAGACTACAAGTGCACTGTAGCAACAAAACCTACAGTACTTATGTTAATTGTACGTTGTATATTCTGGCCGCATATACAGCAATTTAAATTAACGACAAATTATTCGATTTAAAATTTAAATAATTTAAAATTAATGACTAATTACTAATGACAATACTCAATTGTGGAAGCGTATTTGTGTGATTTGTGTTAACTAAAATACCATAATTAGGACTAAATACATTATGAATAACTTTTTAACTGCAATTATTGGGGTCTGGTGTTGATTGACTGGTAGACTGGCCAATATGCTACATTGTGGTATGTATAGCATAATCGACCATTATGACTTTTTTGTTGAGTACAGCTTTTGCAAAGACGGCAATGACGTCCAGGTGGGATACAATCTATATATACAATCTACTGTATATTGTAGCGAGTGGTTAAAGACGGCTAAGTACTGTAGGGTTGAGCACAGTGGCAGCAGATGATGGTATGACAGATGGGAGGCCATGAGGAGGTAAATTGCGGACATACAAGGTATCAGACAGAATTTCCAGGTCTATCTTTTACCTGAGCCGCTAGCTAATGGTTATAGCGTTAAACTTCCAACCCGGAGGTCACCAGTTCGATCCCACCTCGACGTCATTGCCGTCTTTGCAAAAGCTGTGCCCAGCAAAAAGCTATCAGATAGAGTTATGACTTATACTAATTACAACGGAGGGTTATGAAACATCACAGTTTTTACATTCAATAGGAATGTATAATTATTCGCTCGCACTCACTTTACTGACAATAGTACTGAAACACACTAATTTGCTGACTGTCACCAATTTTACTCATATATAAGGAGAAATTCAGCTCACTTACGTTGGGGTTATGAAATAGCATAAAATTCATACAGACCTCTGTAATTTGAGCCAAGCAATTTTTCCTAATGTTCCCTGCTGCTTACATCAATAATAAAGAAAGTTAGGGGGAATTATCGATTATTCGTAAGTATTCTCCAAACCCAGTTAAACATGAGTATGTGTTTCATATATGGTTGCCATAAATAATTCGACATGTGATACATATATGTAAATGTTAGTGTTGTCAAATGTGATCCATATGTGGAATGTTCACATGTGATACACGTATGTTTTTTATGTGACAAGTGCGACAAAAAGAGTAAAAATTTAAACTGAGACCGACCAATCACTTTTGTGGGTCTGCATTTCCTATAGAAAGGTGGGGGGGGGGTTAGCCTACCTATCCTTATCCTATCCAATCCCTACACCCTATCCTACGGCCCTACACGTACACGTCATACTCTATACATTTAGAGAAGGAAGCATTGGAGTATATATGAAATATTTAATCCATAGTGATATGAGAGTATCCTTAATAGATTTTGGTTATGATCCGTAAATTCGTATTCTATTAGTTAGATTTAATTAAGTTATCTAATTTCCAGCTATAATAGATTATTCATTTTGATAAATCTTCGAAAATTAATTAATTCTAAGATCATATAATTGCTCATATGATATTTTATATCTAATTTTAAGACATCTTTTCCATACAACATAATATATACCACATGTGAAACATATGTTCAATTTTTTAACGGGATAAGAACTGCAATAGGCCTGCCTACCTTACGGATGGTATAGTGCATGTATGCTATCTGTCTATGTCTGTACCCCTTTCTGATGACAATTAAAACTGCAGCGCAGATGACAATGCACAACCACAACCTGACAAGTGAAAACCACCACACAGCCATACATATGTTTGTCTAATTCTGTTAATACAGCACTGTACAGTGTACAATGCACAGCACAATGTGCATAGTGCAATGCAGAAAGCAGGCAAGTCACACACTGCATCACTGAACAATTGAGTTGCCTATGATTAGCGGTAGGCTTATGCAACGCATTATGCTGTTATGGGTAAAATCTAAAATATTTTGCGATTCACTAGCTAAACTGCAAGCGACACGACGTGGTTAAGAAGAATGATTGCAGGATCAGACTATGAAATGCCTATCATTTGAAAAATGTGTCCCACCACCAGCCCTCAAATGCAATAAAGAAAACAATTGGACGATCGACTATGGTTACTTCAATTTAGTGTCCATACAGCCTTCACAGATCATTTAAACCTTATAGCAGGCCTATGTATTGATTATATATACATTATATGGTTAAATAGCCGGTACTTTGAAAATACAGTATAACAAAAAATATAGATTCAACGTATTATACTGCTGATTAAAACGATATTTCTTCTTAATGCAAAAAGCTGAGTAGTGACATCAACAAATTCCGCATCCCCCCACGCTATTCTTTTCTGCACATGTATTACTGTAAGGCCTGTATTACCATAAGGCAAACATGTGTGCAACATATAAAATCCATGAACTGGTTTACACAATTACGAATTGAATAGTTTATGGAGTCTTGGCTATGGCCATTTCACATATGCTTGACATATATTATTCACATGCGCATTCTCAAACATTTATTTATGATAAATTCATATGTGCAACATATAAATACCATAAATGGCGATACACACATTCTAAGTGTATGTATCACCGCATGCGTGACATGTACTATTCATACATGAGCATAAAAACCCAATTTCCAGACACACCTATTCCATACAACATATATATACCACATATGAAACATAAGTTCATGTTTAACTGGGAATATAAGCATCCATTAAATATGTTACCAAACAACAATGAATAACAGTATAAAACAGTATAAAATATGCGGTGCCGGCATTTAATCAACAGTCAGATGTTTGCCGTTACAACAGTGAGAGTTTTAGAGTCAGTACCGAGAGAGCAAAAAAGTAAAGGAGTACGAGCGGTAATTGACAGTGTTTGATAGCCCTGATGGTCTTGGGCAAAAGTCAGAATGAATAATTTTGTCGCACTGCCGCATATTCATATTTAAACAAGGCCTCAAGAAATCGTGAAGTGAAAATTGTGCTGATTGGCCGGGAAATGAACATAGAGGCTACGAGACAAAGAAAAATACTGGCCAATGGCTGGTGATTTCGTCACTATAGTTCTGTACCAAAATAAACGCTAGAGGGCGTAAGTTTTATAAGTTCTCAAATCCCTCAAGATACTGCCAGTTTTAGAGTAGTTCGCGTATTGCACAAAAACGACACATTTTTGCCGCAAAAGCTTTAACACCACAGTACCCGTAAATGTAATTATGAAGCCGGGTCGTGCTCTAATTAATACTGTGGGCCAGCTGGGACAGTGATGAACATAATTAATAATAATTATGCATATATTACATGCCCTAATAATTTATATTATTGTAAAAATCGTAAATAGTTTCCACCTGAAACAAGTTATAAATTGATTATTCGACGGGGTGTGGTGCAAGGAGACTGATATCTTCATCTGCCACCTCGCTGAGACCCTCGTTGCCCGGCGGCAGGGGATGCGGGAACGTGGCCTAGCGAACGGGCTTGCGTTCTCGGGGGAGTTCGGAGGCGGCTTCAGTTCGAGCTCCTCCGCTCTAACTCCCTCTGTCTGCGTGGTGGCCGGCGTCCCTGGAGGGCGCTGGGCTTTGGAGATGGTGCGGGTCTGCGGGGGAA
Organism: Nemertoderma westbladi; assembly: GCA_032718475.1. Classification (NCBI taxonomy): domain Eukaryota; kingdom Metazoa; phylum Xenacoelomorpha; order Nemertodermatida; family Nemertodermatidae; genus Nemertoderma; species Nemertoderma westbladi. The sequence goes on along the minus strand of JAUCBJ010000187.1, from coordinate 88,806 downwards.
TGACCTCGCAGACCGGTATTAATCCACGGTGCACCATTTTTAATTGTATGTTTAATTGGTTTGTCTTAATTATATTGTTCTGATTGGTGGTGGGATGTTGGGTTGGTGCAGCTATATATTTAATTTTATATACTATTTTTAATATAATATAATATGCGGAATATAAAAAAAATTATGTTTGTCGTTTCAAATAACTGAATTAAAATATTAATTATTACATAAAATTGATTCCATGGATAATATAAATGCGTTGCAAACATATTAACTATTTGTATTAGTTTGTTAGTTTGAAAAAATATCATATAATGATCAAGCCTTAGTTTGTTGGTAATGATTATCGAATTACAATAACCCTATTATCCCGCTAAAAACCACACAATATTGACACTATAAGTGGCAACAATACCTAAGCCTACTGTACAATACAAAATTGTGATATCAGGAAAAATTCAGAATGTAATAAATTTTTGGTTATGGTTGGTTCGTCTGTCTAACCCTACAGGTAATTAAAACCTTGGAGCTAATTTTATATATCTGTGTAACCGGGAAAAAAAGGATATTTATTTTTCGATGTAATAAATCGTTATTAGTTTACCGATGGTCTAAATATCCTTGTGAATTGCGTTAATTTTAACATTAATGAATAAAATAATATAGTAAAAGTTATACACTAATAATATCTCAATGCCCCCCTCCACCTCTAGTTGATATTTTGAAGATCATTCATCAATTCGGAGAAAATCATTCCGCTCACAACTGCATTGTTTAGAGAGATGACAACTCAGCAAACCGACGGCCGGTTGTTGTTCTAAAAAGGAAATGCAAAAGGGAGTTATGGGAGGATGAGTCAGTCGTGCTGTCAATAAACTGTAAAGGGGGTTGGGTAACTCAGTTCTGTATGTTGTAATACAAACCATGTTGAGAGTTCTCTCGTTGCTATTTCAGTGCTCAGACCAGCACCAAATACTGTATAATTAATAGTTAACCAGCTACAATATCTGATAAATATAGCCATAATCTGACATACAAACTAGACCTAGACCATACAAACTAATCGCTAACTGAATATTAGGAGTACTGAATGTATAATAAGGGTGATGTTCGCGCTTTCAGACCTTTAGCAGTTTAACCTGCCAATTTTAGGTGTCCTCTTGTTTATAAATCGACTTTAGCCTATAACAATTATTTAGTGCACATGAAGTAACATTAGCCGAAGCCAGTCTATGCGCGATCATTCACCCACAGTTAAGGGAGACTGGATTCGGGTGCTTTGAAATTTATTGCGTTGCAGACCTACTGTATTATTTGATTGATCGTTACTATATAATCTCTGACAATATTATTCACTTTCGGGGAAATATTAACAGTTCCTTTAGGACGTGGTGCTTTAAGTATAAAACAGAGTTATGACTTACACTAAACACAACGAGATGGCTAATGATTTCCGTAAATAGCGCATTCTTTAGGAGATGCTTTATTATCTGTCACCCTACTGCACACGACTTCACAATACTTCACACTGATCTGCCGACCGTCACTGAATTTGATTATATATAAGGAGGATACCAACTGACACATGTAGGTATTATGAAAAAGCATTTAATTCACACTAAAACCACTATAATGTAAGTCGCAATTGCTACAGGTAACCGGTCCCTCTTACCTTCAGTAATCAAGAAGATTGGGGGTTTTATGATTATTTATCGGTATTCTCCAAATATAACAACATATCCATCAACATATAACAATTAATAACAGGCAGTAAACAGAAGTAAAATAATGCAGTTTGGTATGGTTTGGTTTAATTTGATAATAGATTTACGTTCTTATAATCAAAGCCGTCTAATGTTTGGCTAAAGTCTGAAACATCTACAGAAGCACAGAATAATTTCTAAGCCGATGTTCTGAGGCTCAGAAAGGTAAACAAAATCCGTAATGCATTGCGCGGTTTTCCGTAGGCCTCTGTGCAAGATAAAATGAAAATCGCTCTGATTGGCTGAGCGAGCTGAACAAAGAGATGTGCCACGTTTACAGTAAATCAGCTGACAGATTTCGTCATATGAGTTCCAGTCTTTTAGAGTATTAGGCGCATTGCGGCAGAAAATGGCTTGTTATGTCCGCTAAAGCCCCTACACGTTACATTGTGGAGAAAATGGCTTGTTATGTCCGCTAAAATACCTACACGGTATATTGCGGAGAAAATGGCTTGTTATATCCGCAAAAGCTTTTACACCGCTCCCAGAAAATGGGATTTAATTCTATAAAATATAAAAAATCACAGTTTCTAAAATATAAAAATACTCTAAACAGTTAGTCCTTCTTACGCGAACGGCGTTTACGCAGTTTTTTGAGGCTAGCAAGAGTCCTTTTCTCTTTGGGGAAAGCCACTTTACTAGGAGGGCTATAACTCCTGGGTGAAGGGTGCAATACAATTGCATCGGAAGGTTTAGGGTTACGGTCGGTGTATCCGCCGGTCGAGGTACCCGGTTGATCGATATCAACCTCAGTGGAGCGAGGTCGAACAACTTTCAGAGCGCGTTTCAAGACAGCAGCTCTTACTGGTCCCTGACGATTCGTTTGCACGAGAGCGGTAGGTGGACCGTGAGTAGTGAGAAATTTCCTTGGTTTGATGGTTCTTTCTAACTCACGTTCTCGGGCTCTATATTCATAGGGTCGTCTATGAACTTCCTGTAGTTCTGGATGCGAGTTGATGAACAAGTCACCATATTCCGGATCTTGACGGATGAAGTTGATCAAGTTATAGGAATTAAGATCATTGGGATTAATGTTCCTGAGATATTTACGAACAAATTTGGTCGAAATATTCTCGCCAACACGCTTCATTAGTTCGTAACTCGGTGTGCGAGATTTTTGTTCAACGGACGCGAATAGATACGGGTGGAACTCATAAACTCCTTCGTAGGCACATCCAGGGTAATAGCGATGACGTGACTCACAATGTAAATCTGCGTTCGCTTCCCAGGCTCGGATGTAGCGTAGGGTAATCATTTTATCTACGCTTTCCAGATCGCGGTTGAAAGGGCAATCAAAACTTGCATGTCCTTTAAACTGACAATGATGCCATTGAGTCATAAATTGGGGGCAGACTGCGAAAATGTGCAAGTTATTGAGTCTACAATACACACAATAGATCTCCTTCGCAGGCTGTTCATGGAAGTAGGAGCAGGGTACGTTGGAGTCCACCGTGGTGAAATGGTCTCGAGATGCGCACAATCGGCAACGTTTCCTAGAGACATAATTGGCATGCCGATAATTGTACGCAGTGAGACATTGTGGACCTTGATACCATTCCAAGACGTAGTCGTTGTCACTGCTCCGGGGCGCCGTGGGCTGAATCTCCTCGGATTCTAAGCATATTGGTTCGTCTTCCAATTGCATAGCTGAGGTAGGTGTGGCTGTCTCCTCAAGCGAACCCAGTGTCTGAACTTCCACGATAGAATAACCCGTAAGGATTCGAGGTCTTTGTATAACAGAGGAATGTAAGTTCTGTATACAAACGTCCTTGAAAATGGCGAATCCAGCACTGTCTAACTTCTCAGCAGCTGAGTCTCTTAGGCTGAGCTTGGTCAGAGCGCGGTCCTTGAACTGACTATCAATGTTACGGAACGGAGTCAGAAAGCGCCTAAAGCATTCGAAGCGGATGAATTTATTGTGTTCATCTAGCTTGGCGAGTTTGGTTCCAAGTATTAAGGGGTGGGCGCGTATAGTACGACTGCACACATCGGCTAGCCAACCGGCAAGTGCGGCGTTCTCGAAGATAGTGTATATAGCTAATGAGGGACGAAGTGGAACACTCATGAAGCTATACACGACGCCAGGTGCGGTCAATGGTCCGTTGAAGTATAATCGAGAATAATGATCTCCATATACTTGTTGATAGTTGATAGGGTTTCCGACTTTGAAATTCCATCTGTATTCTTGGAAGGCAAGATGTCCGATGGAGGTTCGTTGTACTTTATTGATGCCGCTGGGTGTATTGGCATACATAGTTCAGAAGAAACCTCGGCCTTCTGCCCAGGGAGCAATCAGCTGGGTATCTACGAAAGGATATGGGATATTCTCCATGTTCCTAAAGTCGTTTTGGAGATCTCCATAAACAGCTGAGCCGATTTTAAGGATTCTTTCGTTAAACAACATCTCGAGCACGGGCTGGGGTAACATCGATCCATCGATACCCATGGCCGGTTTGCACTCGGTGTCGGTGACGTAACGCTGCGTGAGTTCAAATTGTCTATGTCTTTCCGTTTGTTGGTTGGGTCTAGGGCATTCATCGCAATAATACCAAAGACACACGTCCTGTAGGGGAAACGCGGGTGATCGTTCTCCAGTTTTACAATATTCCTCCATCTGTTCGAAGCTATCCGGGACAACAGGTAGCGGTCGGTCGGCGGTAAGATACATCATAGTGAAATAGAGCCATTTGAGTTCTATCATAGGGTCATGATGTATACCTTGAGGATATCGAGTTTCTAGATTTTGTTGGCTGGCAATATTGAGATATGTTTCTCTCAAGAATTTCAGATATTCGTTGAAGTCGCTGCGTTTATCCGGCTCTTCAACGTCTTCTCTTTCGATTCGGTTTCGAATAGAATTCTCGTGTTCGATTCTTGGTTTATCGTTCCAACTCCGCTGGGTATGATATTTAAATAGAACCATTTCCCTTTCGGTGTCTACATCGTCCGTATCGTGTAAATCGATAGGATGGCCAGTAGTTAAGAAGTCCATATACGTACCATTATGATGCGTATAGCGAGTGGTGAATTTTATATAGTCCAATTCACGCGTGAGTTGTTCCTTGGATATTGGCGGTTCGATATAACGGCCATCATCCTCCGTAGTAGTTGGACTAGTGTTGCTGCGTATTAAGCTATCAACAAACGCTTGCAACGGTAGGGTATATCGCTCCCTGATACCAAGATCATCTTCTATCAACTCAGTCATAGCTGCTATATGAGTTTATCGATATTATAATTAATTATAATTAGGCTAGCAGGCGTCGCTGCCTACCCCTCAATGCCCCCGGACAGTGCAAGATCCTCAGCGCCGATGTACTCTTGTCGCGGTGCCTATCGCCAACGTAGTAGCTACACAACGACAACAATAACCAGCGCGAGTCACTCCACTGTCCATCCCAAGGGCTTAGATTTACTTCAGGTTCTTACTGCAGAGGTAGGGCTACTTTTACAACTGCGACTTGCTACTGTAAACACACTTTAGTAGCAAAATTCACCTATAAACGCACAAATTCCACACAACTGTCACAAATTGTACATATTCGGGCCATTTGTCCGTTAGTCAAGTGCCTTCCAGAATGCCACGATATTATTATGTATCCCTGGATACTAACAGTGTGCTATTTATTCCGTATGCTATTCAATGGGGCAAGCTTTCTATTGTTCTTTAAACTCGCTTCTAATTCTAGCTGGTTGTTGCTATGGTGACATTATGGAAAGCTAGCAGTAGAATTAGGGTAATTCGCATGCATACAGATCTGGGATGCTATTTAATAGTAATTCTTTAATTGTCAATATTCCCCTTTATACATGATGTTATGAATTTTATCGGCTATTGACTATATATTGGAGATTCTCTCACACTAATATACTTAATAGGGTGAATCTCTGCTCCCATGATCTATTAATTAATGGAATTTTGAGAATGTTATAAATTGTATAAAATGACAATTTATCAAATTCATGAGAGGATATGAATTTAAAATTATTCCCGTAAATTTTATTATTTAATATTAAATAGGCACAATTTTATTCCAGAGCATGTCTGGGGACTGGAATCCTTGATTCTAGGAAATTTGTCCTTTTAAGAGTATCGGTAAGTGCTACGATATCTTAATCGACTAGAATCTAAATTTTAACAGATTTTAATTTATAGATTTTCTTGGTTTACAAACTCCTTAGAGTTTATTTGTATGCATTGACTCTATTATAACATTTGTTTTGATAGATTTTTATAAATATTTAAATGAAGAGACAGTAACAAATACACGAATCCTGCAATATCATACTATAAAGTTTGTGAATCAAATCATAAATCCGACCTTCTCACCAAAACAGTAAACTCCAAGTAGGCGAATATATTGCAGTATCGGTCTCTTATAACCGGTGAGGCAGAAAACAGTCTACGAACGGACAAACTTCGATAAAACAAAATCCCGCGCAGCGAATCCTAAAATCAGGCTGACTCACTGACGGACTAAGGGGCTCGTATACTTTGCCGCGGTTGGGCGAAAAGGACGCTAGCTAGGTGCAGAGATCTGGAGATGTCTAACTAGCGGGCAAAGTGCAGTACGGACAAAGTTAATTTTATATATTTTGAGGTGTAAATAATTTCCAACGCGCCTGTGTTAATTCTGAACCGTCAAGATCAGTTTTGCTCCTTCATATATATAATTACTGGGTACGGTGTGCATTTTACGAATATTCTAATTTTGTAACTTGTAGGTCCAATACTCACGAATGATAAGGCTCCTTCCCCTCTTGCGTATTTCCAGGACTCAAATTCAGGCATAAGATTAATGCTACGCCCAGAATTCGGCAATTTTAATTTACCAGGTCCCTAATACTAAGAAGAAATGTGTTAGTTTACTACAGTAGGCGTACGGGTACTAATAGCTAGCCTGGCGTCCTATCTAGAATTTTGGTTACCTAGGTGGGCTTGGTAACTTCCTATCAGGATGTCGGCGGGGACACGGTAGATGTTAGTATCCCTAAATAGCCTCAATTTATTTGCGCCTAGTCGTAAACTGCCCTACCGCCTGAACGGTACAATCCTAATTCAGGTGAAACACAGTAACCCTCCTGGCCTACAAGTTCTAATGCAATGGACACCGTTGTACTACAAATAGTCACAGACGCACCTGTACTTAGCAAGAGTTAGGCGTACAGTTTGCTGCACCCTACCAATGTGTATGCTTTGTACCGGTGTGCCTACGTCCTATCTGCGTACTAGTATCTCTGCCTGCTCTCCCCCGTAGGAATATGAAGGTCTACTGCGGTTTTTTCCTGAATTAAAACAGTACAGTCCCTAGATGTAATTTTAGGCGTACAGCGTGTCACTACCTCTACCTTCGATCTTTGGTCTTATACTTAGGTAGCAAGGCATCGAACGCTGTCTAACCTTTCAGGCGATGGGCGAATAACTAAGAGTGATATTGCGGGTTGTCTCCTGTCTACATTCCTTAGATGTTCCCGTTCATTGCTGTGGCCCGATGTTTAGCCAGCCATCCTGTCCCTCAGTTGAGTTCACCGTGGTGAAGCATAGTAGAACAGATAGAAAAAGGGCAGATTAGCGATAATTCTGACTTTATTACAGAAGATATACATAAACGTAACAAAAAACTAATAGATAACTAATAAAGATAATCTAAAGCACGAATGATTGAGATATAGACTGAGATTTAGATATAACTAATGAACGAAATCGCACCTTTTATACCAAATTTGTGCCGCAATCAATCGAGAAAATTCTCGATTGTTCTATGAGTTCTAACAGGTTTTTAAAGATAGCTATTGGTCCAACGAATATATAACTTGTACGACATTGGTTACAATCTAATAACTACAATCTCATTGGTTAATCTTACTTCGAGCAAATGTAATTAATTTGTAGCGGTCAATTTAAATGAGTTGAAATTCTGCACAAAAAATAATTCGCACCTACTAGGATTCGAACTCAATACACACTACATATAATTTCCAACGCTCTACCAACTGAGCTACTGAACCACTTGAATAATCATCGTACAAATAGATATAGCAAATACAAATGAGGACTTAATGTAATCTTTAACAAAGTTAATTCGAATAAAATAAAATTTTGAAAATCCACGGCGTTTAGAGAATATAATTCTATACCGCTCCATGAAAACAGGATATTATCGTGCATAAAATATACGGTTTTCACCTATAATCAATCAAATTATAGAATACTTAGGGCGTACTTACATATTTACAAATTAAATTTCAAACAATACTTCCTTTCTACATAATGATTCGATACAAAATAATTACAAATTCAAACTTTACATATTTAAGGCTTTACTAAGTAAGTACAATATAAATCTAAATTAAATTCACCAATATAAATCTATTGCATCTCAATATTGCAAAATTCAAATAATTACAAATACAAATAAATGAAAATCATAAGAAAGGCTCGCGAGTCTTCCATCTACTATTGCATCTCAAATATTGCATAAATTCAAGTAATTACAAATACCTTGTGCCTAAATGTAGATTGCATAAGTTCGGAATAATTACAAATATGAGTCTTTCTAAGTACAAAACTTTCTAACTATAAAACCTTCTAAATACAAAATATAACACTTTACAAATGAAACTATAAGAAAGGCCCACGAGTCTTCCATCTACTCTTACTTTCTATTTCACTGTAAACACAAATACTGCTTATAAAATATAAATTGCATAGGATTCGGAACAATACAAATTGCATAAGTTCGGAATAAACACAAATATAAAATATAAATCTTGCAAAATATAAATTCTTACTAAATATAAATCTTACTAAATATGAGTTCTTCCAGAATACATACTTACTAAATATAAAATATATAACTCAAATAAATCACAAATTCACAAGAAAGGCTCACGAGTCTTCCGTCCACCCTTGCCCTCCCTTTTATCGCTTAGTAGATCGAGCCCTGCCGCGTCCTCGAAAACTGCGCACAGGTGACTTTGCTCGCGATATGGGACTCGTGGGGCGAGTCACTGGTTTTGCTTGTACGTTGGGAGACGGTGCGTCCGATTCCTCACAAATTCGTCTATTTGGTATCCCAAAACCTCGACCGATTCCTCGTGACCGATCAGTTGTCACTACAGTTGGTAAAACGTCTGGGAACGCGCGGGAAGCGGACGACGCAGACCCAAGAGTAGCTTGCGCCCACTTTTGATCAGCTGGTGTATGTCCCGATCCTCCTGTTGGTTCTCTAGGAAGCGATACCGTATCCCGAGTAATTCGAATGGTCGGCTCAACACCCTTGCGTTCTTCTATATTAATAGACTTCTTTAATTGTTGGCTCACTTTCTGGACCCTTATGATCCTACCCTGCCCGTCCTCCCGAGGGTGACGTGCAGACGGCGCAACCGGAGTGGCTGGTATATTTGTCGCCTCTAGGATCTCCTCTTCCTTGAATACGCTCGCTTGTATACATTTGTGGTAAAACACGGCTCAGTATGCCCACGCGACGGTTAACCAAGCTCCCTTATTCCGCTTTTCAGTTCGGAAACGATCAAATTCACCATACGTGATACGATTCACAACTTTCTGAAAATTCCACGTATTTTTATTGTCCGGGTGAATCTGTAACAGATACTCGTGCACCACTCTAAATCCACTATCGTGAGGCAAAATATCGACTACCTCGATAAGTTCGTCATATTGGGGCATAGCGGAGATGTATCCTTCCGACATCATCGTTTGGGGATTTACCGCCCAAAATCCAAGATGCGCTCTCATCGGAAATCGTCTTCTTTGTGCCGATACATGTTCGTCGGCTAAATCTTCCCACTCATCGAATAGTTTTCTCACGAGTTTTACAGATTCGTGTTCATAAGGTATGTCTCTTAGTTGGCATTCAGATGCTCGATGCCCTTTTATATTGCAATAAGTACATTGAGCCATAAATCTCCAGTAAGTATAAAAGGTATGAGACCCTTGATCTCCACACCATCCACAGATTAGTTGAGTCGTAGTAATGTGCTTTCCACTGCACTTGGTCAAATGATGTCCAGCGACGCCACATTTACCACACATCGTATTGGCAGGGTACCACACTCGGCACCATATATAAGATCTCCAATTGGTCAAGCGCTTCCTCCCACACTATAATCATAATCATCTGGATCTATGGGTTGGTAGGTTTCTGAAGGTTGTATACAAACTACAGCATCTGTTGCTTCAAGTTGTCGAATCTCCGTCTGAGATTTCTTCGGGAGGTTCCTTTCTATCTCAAGAAGTTCCTCTAAAGGATCGTCAGTGATCGTTGTCGTTACTTCGAAATCATCACCAAGGTGACCGATAGGCGCGCGCGTCTGCCGTGATTCATCCATAACCTCCACGATACGTTCTCCTTCATAGGGTAACAATGTAAACATAGATGGTCTTTCGATAAGAGATCCCGCACAGCGAAGATACACGTCTCGAAATATACTAAATCCTGCTCGAGTAAAGGCATTACACTGAGCGTCGGAGTTGTAGAAGGGTTCAAGAAATCGTCTAAACACGTCGGTATGAATTCTCCCTTCCATGTAGAACGTATGATCTTCTCCGAGACAAAGTGGATGTCTTTTAAGAGTCCGAGACACAATGTCGGCGATTAAGCAAACATTCACTGACGACTCTATTGCTAAATAATATTGTAAGACCGCTCTTGGAGGTGACGTAATAGCCCAATACACGCATCCTCTCCATTTGAGCTGTGATTCAAACTCACTCATATCTGGAGTATCACCTTCTCCATAAGTCTCAATATACTTAGCTCTTATAGAATTATATTCCCTAAATGCCGTGGATTTTCAAAATTTTTATTTTATTCGAATTAACTTTGTTAAAGATTACATTAAGTCCTCATTGTATTTGTTATATCTATTGTACGATGTTTAGTCAAGTGGTTCAGTAGCTCAGTCGGTAGAGCGTTGGAAATTATATATGTAGTAGGTATTGAGTTCGAATCCTAGTAAGTGCGAATTATTTTTTGTGCAGAAGTTCAACTCATTTAAATTGACCGCTACAAATTAAATTGCATTTGTCTGTACCTAGATTAACCAATGAGACTGTAGTTATTTGATTGTAACCAATGTCGTGCAAGTTATATATTAGCTGGACCAATAGCTATCTTTAAAAACCTGTTAGAACCTATAGAACAATCGAGAATTTTCTCGATTGATTGCGGCACAAATTTGGTATAAAAGGTGCGATTTCGTTCATTAGTTATCAATCTATCTTTCTTACACATCTTCATTCTTACACAGATTATTATTTCAGATTACATCGTTTATTGTATAATAGTTATTGTTTGATTTTGTAATAAAAGTTAGAAATACTTGTCACATCTGTCCTTTTCTATCTGTTTTATCATGCTTCACCACGGTGAACTCAACTAAGGGACAGGATGGCTGGCTAGACTTCGGGCCGCAGCAATGAACGGGAACATCAAGGGAATGTAGACAGGAGACAACCCGCAATATCATCTTAGTTATTCGCCCATCGCCTGAAAGGTTAGACAGCGTTCGATGCCTTGCTACCTAAGCGTAAGACCAAAGATCAAAGGTAGAGGTAGTGACACGCTGTACGCCTAAAATTACATCTTAGGGACTGTACTGTTTTAATTCAGGAAAAAACCGCAGTAGACCTTCATATTCCTACGGGGGGAGAGAGCAGGCAGAGATACTAGTACGCAGATAGGACGTAGGCACACCGGTACGAAGCATACACATTGGTAGGGTGCAGCAAACTGTACGCCTAACTCTTGCTAAGTACAGGTGCGTCTGCGACTATTTGTAGTACAACGGTGTCCATTGCGTTAGAACTTGTAGGCTAGGAGGGTTACTGTGTTTCACCTGAATTAGGATTGTACCGTTCAGGCGGTAGGGCAGTTTACGACTAGGCGGAAATAAATTGAGGCTATTAGGGATATACTAACATCTACCATGTCCCCACCAACGTCCTGATAGGAAGTTACCCAGCCTACCTAGGTGACTAAAATTCTAGATAGGACGCCAGGCTAGCTATTTTAACCGTACGCCTACAGTAGTAAACTAACACATTTCTTCTTAGTATTAGGGACCTGGTAAATTAAAAAATTGCCGAATTCTGGGCGTAGCATTAATCTTATGCCTGAATTTGAGTCCTGGAAATATGCAAGAGGGGAAGGAACCTTATTATTCGTGAGTATTGGACCTACAAGTTACAAAATTAGAATATTTGTAAAATGCACACCGTACCCAGTAATTATATATATGAAGGAGCAAAACTGATTTTGACGGTTCAGAATTAACACACGCGAGTTAGAAATTATTTACACCTCAAAATATATAAAATTAACTTTTGTCCGTACTGCGCTTTGCCCGCTAGTTAGACATCTCCAAATCTCTGCACCTAGCTAGCGTCTCTTTCGCCCAACCATATAAATCACACCGCGGCAAAGTATACGAGCCCCTTAGTCCGTCAGTGAGTCAGCCTGATTTTAGGATTCGCTGCGCGGGATTTTGTTTTATCGAAGTTTGTCTGCTCGTAGACTGTTTTCTGCCTCACCGGTTATAAGGGACCAATACTGCAATATTTTCGCTTACTTGGAGTTTACTGTTTTGGTGAGAAGGTCGGATTTATGATTTGATTACAAACTTTTCAGTAAGATATTGCAGGTATTGTTACTGTCTCTTCGCATCAGTAGGAATATGTGTATTATTTAACATATTTCCTAGATCAGTAGGAATATGTTTTACTGAACTACGGTTCGGTAGGACTAAAGTTATTTGAAAATTTTGTATTTTGAGGTAAAAGTTTATATTTGATTAGCTAAGTGCTAATTTTTTGAAATAAAATTTGATTTGAACCGCGTGTAAAATATTTTGGAATTGAATACCGGTGTTTAAAAGGGTTTAAATACCATATTGTACCGGTACAAAATTTTTCGTAAAAGTAAAACCTAACTCTTTTGTTTTTCAGGATTCAGAGCTCATTTCTAGACTGTAACGGGAGCAAGACCGTGTTTAGCAAGTTTGGGAGATAGATAACTCAACAACTTTGGTTGGGAAAATCGCGCTTCGTCCGCAACGTTGAAAACGGAAAGGTTCACGTCCGGTTTGTATCTGGGAATCTGTTTTTCTGGAGAATTATTGGAGTGGGTGAGTTCGAAAAGTTGCATAAATAAGTTAGGCATTACCGTATTAGTTAAAATTATTGTGGGTTCCACTGTCTCAAGTATTTATGCATTCCGTATGATTTCTTTGTTCATTGCTGAATTTGTCCGTACTATTGTATTTAATTTACCTTTTGATAACGCATATCGTTATCCGATTTATTTGTTATAAAATTGGCCGCTAGGCAAATTTTATTATATACTTATTCCGTGACATTTATTTGCTGTAAAATTGGCCGTTTAGGCTAATTTTATCCATCTGCTATAAAATCGGCCGGTAGGCTAATTTTATATGACTGTAATTAGTACCGTTTATATATAAATATGGTAAATTTGATACTTTGACACTCACATTTTACTTGACTTACAACTACCGAAATGAGTGACAAACAAGACTATACGAAGAATACACCTACCGACTATGACTCATGTGACGCGGATAAGTCAGCAGCGGAAGAACTACAGGGGAAGACTCGCGAGCCTACCGAACCTACACCGTGTGCGTCACCAGTACATCCAACGGGAGTACCGGATGCCGTAGTACGAGGCGACGGCAGGACCGAGGACTTTCTAACTGTTCCACAACCTAGATATAGGGAAACGGACATGGTAAGTTCAGTAGGAAGCCAGGAGAGCGTGGTTAGAAGCGTCGGCGGATACATGGCGCATATTACCAGGAGTATTGGAGAAGGCCAACGCATATTAGACGAGTTGACCGCTCCGATGTCTCGGTTTGAGTTCTACACCCTCCAGGTTAGAGTACAAAGTAGAGTACATAAGTCCGTAGATAACCTTATCAGTCTACAAGATCTAGCTAGACAGAGACAGGACATGGATACTCAACTTAGAATCCTCGAGAAACTAATGATCGCTAGAGAGAAACTGATTCAGTTTAAGTCGACGATTAGGCAGATACAACAGGAACAAGCGGACCAGTTGTTAGGTGAGTCAGTTTCGGACGAATTATTGCAACCCGAGGAAGAACAGGAACTGTATAGGCTGGATGGACAATTGAAACACCTGACGGATCACTTACGCATGTGCGGCGAGGACGTCGGAGATTGGGAAACCGTGCCGGAGGCTACGAGGGAAACTTCAATCGCACAAATCGAGCTGGCACCGGGAATACTGGATCAATCGTTAGTAAGTATTCGCAGCGAGATTAACGAGGTAAGCATGGTAATGTCAGAAATTTCTCGACAGCAACAACAGTTTGACAGACAACAACGAGAGATGGAGGAACAAACTCAACTGCTAATGGCACAAGCAGCCGTACAAGAAGAGAAACTACGCATTGCGAATGTTGCAAGAATCTCTCATCTGCAAGAACAAGCCGAGTTGGAAGCAGCCGAGATGGAAAGGTTAGAGTTGGACATTGCGCAACAAACGGCGGCAGCGGCAGCGGCAGCGGCCGAGTTAGAGCGACAAACGGCGGCGGCAGCAGCAATGGCCGAGTTAGAGCGACAGGCGGCGGCAGCAGCAGCGGCCGAGTTAGAGCGACAAAGGTTAGTTTCAGAAGCGAGAGCCGAGATGAAAAAACGGCAAATAAAGGCTCAATCAGCTATACGACAAGCGGAGTTCGAGGCGCAACAACAACAGACGGAACAACGCGAGAAAGAAGTTAAACTTCATTTCGAACTCGGGAAGAAGGCGAGAGAATTAGACAACGCGAAGGAAGATCTGGATCTACAAGCCCGCGATCGATCGATGAGATCTCGTGACGGACATGATTTGGACCAGATAGAGGTAAGGCACCGCCAAATTCAGGAACGAATGAAGGAAGGAAGTGTAGGGGCACCTGGGCGAGAAAGACAATTAGTTAAAGACTTATGTCAAAGATTCCCTCAAGTAACTCCTATGTTTGCACCAGTTACGACAAAGGAACCTGTTTCGATTGCTGGTAGTAGTAATATTTCTCCTATCCATGGCGCGACGGAACACAGGTTTGTTATTCCGGACAAGTTTACACCGCCAAGAGCAACGTCGTCGCCCATTCTGAAAGTCAAGGTAAGTAACCCACCGACTACTGATCGTAGTAGTTTATTGACCGGGCCTGCACTACTAACGACAAAACAGGTGAGTCCACCTTTGACACCTAAACCGGTTACGCACTACGAATACCCAATGACGTTTCGGCCTACAAGGCCAGTTGATTCAAATGCTGTTACTGGACCACCGATTCAGTTTACATCGCAATCTACGACTTTGAGGAAGACTTGTGAGCCTACCGAACAACGGAGACCAGTGGATACGCGACCGTTTAACCAGTTTACATCGCAATCTACGACTTCGAGGAAGACTTGTGAGCCTACCGAACAACGGAGACCAGTGGACGATGTTCCGAAACGAAACGTTAGAATTCGTACGACGCAACGGATGCGAGCACGTCGACCACCATATCCAGATGATAGTAGTACTTCGAGCGAATCGGATTACCCGAAACGCGAGGTATTTAGAACAGGGGCGGCCGATGAATATAAACGCGAGCGTTCAGACAACTCCTTTGTAGACAATCCTCCACGAAATACACCAACACAGAAGGCGTTACAACCAACGGACGCAATCAGTACACAACAGTTCGCCGACATCCTGCGACCAGTTGTTAACAAGTTGGCTCAGATTGAGGAACGTCTGGAGGAAGCTCAAACCGATAGTTCGAGGAACACTGAATTCGAACACAATAGACACCCGAAGGAACCACAAAGACCGATACCTTCAAAAAACACATCGTATCAGGGAAAAGCGCCAAGAAGGGACATCAACCAGATTACCAACCAAGGACGCGAAACTCTGAACGTTGCCGAGGAAATAGCGAAATTCGCAGCTAGACAAGGACTACCGGTGCAACAACCACCTAAGTTTTCCAGTAGCTCAAAACACTGGCACACTTTCGTAGACTATATCGAATCTCAGATCGCCGTGTGCGCCTTTACATCATGGGAGAAGTTTAATTACCTGCTTCAAACGTTGTCGGGAGAACCTAAACGTTTGGCGGAGACCTTCGTTGGTGTACCGGACGCCTTCGAACTAGCGTACGATCGTTTAACTTCGATCTACGGAGGTACAGTCAGCATGGCCAGGTCAGTGATAGAGGAACTCTGTAAGGGAGGGGCTATTACTAAACCCGTCGACTTATTGAAACTGGCTGACGAAATCAAGAACGCTATCTCTACATTAAGATCTATTGGACAACTTGAATACGGGAATACCCCTACAGTATTATTAAAGATCATAGGAAGACTCCACCATCGACTTCGTCGGGAGTGGAGGAAGATCGAATACCAGCGGGAAGAGCGGGGTGGATTCTTAAAACTGGAAGATGTGTACCTTTTGATATCCAGGGAAGCAGTGGTAGAAACTCGATCCAACTACACTGACCAGCACATCGTAGCAGAAGGAATCACCTTGCCATCCTCAAACCGACAAAAACCCCAGACAACATCCACCAAGACGGCCACTTACGCCACACCAACGGAAACACGACAATTCTCGGACGGTAGTAGGGTATCTGCGCCCATTGGAATAAAACAGACTAGACAGCAACTCAGTACAGACTTCAGCGGCTGCCAATACTGCGAGCATTTAGGCAAGCGGTATATCGGTCACAAGTTGAGAGGTTGTCGACAGTTTCGCGAGTTAAACTCGGAAGAACGACGGCTGCAGATACGGCCATTGGACTCTTGTTGGCGGTGTACGCGACACGGACACGTCCGCAAAGATTGCCCAAATACCGACACTTGTCCATCCTGTGGACGCAACCACGACGGTCTGCTCCACACAGACAGCCATACGCCAACCAAACGCTTCGCCAGGGAACACCCTGGCGGCAGCAAAATGCAACACCGCGTATAATAATCGAGAATCAAAAACGACTCCAACTTTCGTGACACATATTAGGGATTGCTTCTCAGAACAATCCGGATCGTCGGACGAAGAGTCGGAAGACGACGACGTATATTCAGATGGAGACGAACAACCATCGATCGCGCTTCTGACGACTGACCAATTAAAAGGTTTCAGCGTAATTCCGATTAAGATTACTGGCACAAAGGGGAGCAAGAGAATCTATGCTATTCTAGATTCAGCCTCATCTCACAGCTACGTGGATGAGCAGATAGCTGATGTCGTGACGGATCTTAGACAAAGTAAGAACGTCAGTTACACCGTAAGTAGTATGCATGGACAACGTGCAATACCAGTAACACGAGTTAAGTTGAACTTAGACACTCTTCTTCCGAAATCGCAACATAGCGAAAAGGAGAGGTCTTTGTTACCCTTTAAAGATTTAACCTTTGCGGCCACAAAGGACTTTAGTAACCTACTAGGTCCTGTCCCAGAACAATCCTTAGAGGACCGTAAGTATTTCAGACACCTTGGTGTACCTGAATGTCCTGTCAATTATAGATCGGTAGCAATGCTGATCGGGACAGACCAATTCAACCTACATCAAGTGTGGGAAACCAGACCATCGGCAGTCGTAGCGGGAAACGCATACGCCTGTAGAACGCCGATAGGGTGGTATACTCGAGCGCCTGTGCGCACACTGGATATAAGTGACGAGGAAGACGATATACAAAGTACATGTAGTTTATTAACTACAACGTCGACTCATTCCTTTTCACACGACATGGACCATACTACACTACATTCGACAAAACATGACACGACATGTGTAACTAGTATGATAAGTCACAAGGAGCAGCTAATCCACCAGGTGAGTTTAGAACTTGGGGAGAAGACGAGTCAGCCAGAGATTCCATCGACGACAGATGATAACGCCGGAAGGCTTGCGAGTCTACCTACACCAATAACCTCAACAATGCCCATCGATATCGACTGGAAATCTAGAACTAGAAATCATCAACTGGAACAAGCTGCATTGGACAAAGAATTAACGGAGAAGACAATCAGGTCGTTAGAACAAGATACAGCTGAACCTGGTAGCTACGAACCATGTATGTCGGAACAAGAGAAACAATCTTTGAAGATCATGGAAGATACTATCCGCCAGACGGAGGACGGACATTATGAGGTAGGGATGCTATGGCGTGACCAACGTCCTAAACTCATAAATAACTATCCACTAGCTTTAAGACGTTTACACTCGATACGACAACGTCTATTAAAGGACGAGAAAGCCCATCTGCAGTATAACACTCAGATGGAGACGTATTTGTCCAAGGGATACGCTATCCGAATGACTAACCCAGAGATAGTGACTGACCAGACATACTACTTGCCACATCACTTCGTGAGACACCCCGACAAACCAGACAAAGTACATGTAGTCAATGACTGTGCGGCTCTGTTTGAGGGAATGTCCCTCAATAGCGAGTTGATGGATGGACCAAACATGAATAATTATCTTATGGGGGTGATTATGCGCTTCCGTCAGTGTCAAGTAGCCTTTACTTGTGACGTCGAAGCTATGTTTCACCAAGTGAGAGCGTTAGAGCGAGACAGAGACAGTTTGAGGTTCCTCTGGTATCCGGAAGGAGACTTAAGTCTACCACCGGCGACTTACCAAATGCAAGTTCGCGTTTTCGGTGCCAGGGACAGCCCAAACTGTACGATGTACGCCCTAAAGCAAGCCGCTAGGGATCAGAAACACATATATGACCCAGAGATAATTAAGATCGTAGAACGTGACTTTTACGTAGACGATGGTTTACAGAGTTGTGACACAGTAGAACGTGCTATAACAGTAGCACATCAATTACGGGACTGCTTAGCGGGCGGAGGTTTTAACCTCACCAAATTCGCCTCAAACAGTGCCGAATTGGTAGACTCATTCGGAACGACTGAGCGTGGAGGTGGTGACATTGACCTAGAGTTCGAACCACTACCGACGACCAAGGTGTTGGGGCTCTTTTGGGACCCAAACACGGACAACTTTCGAGTGAAGGTGAGACTGGACAGTCAAGAAAACACACTGACAAAGAGATCATGCTTGTCAAAATTGAGCCGATTGTTCGATCCATTAGGATTCATCAGTCCAATAATACTGCAAGCCAGAATTTATATGCGCAGTATTTGGAAGGATGGACTAACATGGGACGAGCCGATCTCATCAGACCAAGTGGACTTATGGAAAACCTGGGAGGCAGAATTATCTTCGCTAGAGGATTATTCCATACCCAGAGTATACTTTCCATTACAAACAACGTTTCCTGACAACTTGGAATTACATTGTTTTTCCGACGCCAGTGACAACGGCTTTGGTGTGGCAACGTACTTGCGCAGACAAGTAGACTCAGAAGAATTCGATGTTTCGCTCATTACTTCTAAGGCAAAAACAATGCCTACTAAGTATATGACGACACCACGAGCTGAGCTACAAGCCGCAACCCTGTCAACCACAATCGTGAACCTTATACAGACGGAACTACAGTCAAGTTTACAGATATTTTATTGGACTGACGCGACGTTGGTTTTATTTTACATAAACAACGACACACTTGAATTCAAGACATTCGTAGCTAACCGTCGCGCAGAAATTCTAGACCGTTCAATAAAAGAAGATTGGCGACATTGTCCCGGACCACAAAACCCAGCCGATATTGCGTCAAGAGGAATGATGCCTGAGGAATTCTGTAAACCGGAGAACAAAGAATTTTGGCAGCACGGACCACAGTTCTTGCAGGGATCAATACAACATTGGCCGCCACTATACGACAACAAGTCTAACACTATCCCTAAAGACGCGGAAATTAAAAAACCAAAGAAAGGGAAAGCAAAGAAAAGGACGGCGGCCAAACTTAAGAAAAAACCGAAGGCGAAATGGAAAGCGATAACTTCAAAGGTCAAGAACGGAAGACTTGCGAGCCTTTCTACACCAGACATATCGCCAGACGGTCAACCAGACACGTTACTAGACGGTCAACCAGACACGTTACTAGACGGTCAACCAGACACGTTACTAGACGGTCAACCAGACATATCGCCAGACGGTCAACCAGACGTTTTGCCAGACATGTCACAAAATGTTCTACCAGACACTAGTGACATATTGACAAATAGTAAAGCCGCAGTTTCTCTATTGGAGCGGCCTTCTATTGACAAACAACCAGACACGTTACTAGACGGTCAACCAGACGTTTTGCCAGACACGTCACTAGATATTTCGCCGGATGTTCCGCGAAACATTTTACCACACATGTCACAAAATGTTCTACTAGACACTAGTAACATATTGACAAATAGTAAAGCCGCAGTTTCCCTATTGGAGCGGCCTTGTATTGACAAACTACCAAATTTGACACACTTGAGCAACCATAAGCACAGTGAAACCTCATGTATTACAGATGTGGGTAGTACCTACGCTAATGTAAATACAGGTGTTACTTTGCGCTCAAGAGACATACCAAACTTGCAACCTATGGTGAGACCTGGGATTAATATCGGCAGAAAAATAAGTTTACCGAAACCCAGTGACCCCATAGAGTTCAAACCACCATTAACGATCGACTTACAAAGTACTGACAACCAGGGTAAGAAAACAAAGAAGGACAAATTACTTGTAGACCCGGACGGATCAACAGTCAACAAGGGAATACTTACCGGCGGACCCGTGGGCCCTTCTAGTAAATCAAAACCTTCCAAATTCTCCATTGACTTACCTGATGACGTCACAAATACTCACGTCGACCGTATTGTAAACTTAACAGACTCTTGGACAAACGCTTGCCGAAAATTAGCGTGGATTGTACGTTTTGTACAATACGTTAAAGGCAAACGAGACTTTACACGTCGACTTACATTAACTGAAATTGACAGGTGTGAAATTAAATTAATTCGCCATTACCAACTGCGATATTTCGCACGCGAATTCACATCTATAAATCAAGGTCAACCAATCAAGTCGTCACCAATATTGAGTTGGAGTCCGATAATTTACAATGGCTTAATTTGTCATAAATCTCGGCTTCAAAACATTGAATTTAACACAAACTTTAGATACCCAATAATAATACCACAACATCACGAACTACAACGTGCAATGATACTGGACGCACATTTACATCTGAAACACGCTGGAAGACACCACTGTCTTTCCTACTTACGTACAAGATTTGTATTAATTAGACCCAGTAAAGCATTAAGTTCAGTGACACGTACGTGTATTATTTGTAAAAAGGTACATTCTAGAATAGGTACTCAAGAAATGAGTGAACTTCCACAAGCACGACTTCAAGCATTCAGACCACCTTTTACAGAGACTGGAATTGATTGCTTTGGTCCCATACATACGAAACGTGGACGTATACTAGTAAAACGCTGGGGACTGATTTTCACATGTATGTCCAGTAGGGCAGTTCATATTGAACGTGTGATGGATCTTTCCACCAACGCGTTTATACTAGCATTGCGGCGATTTATCGCTAGACGCGGACTAGTAAAATGCTTGTACTCAGACCAAGGTACAAACTTTGTTGGTGCTCGAAATGAGATTGCTAGAGCCTTTAAGAAATTAGATCATGATCAAATCTCAAACGAACTACGTCCTTACAAGATTGTTTGGAAGTTTAATCCTCCAGATAGTCCATGGAGAGGCGGAGTCTGGGAGAGATTGATTAGATCTATAAAAACAGCCATGGCAAAGGTCATTCCAGTAAACCACATATTGACAGACGACCAACTGACAACATTGTTTGTTGAAATCGAGGCAATACTAAATACTAGACCAATAGTATTAGTACCCGATGACAAACAATCCCAGTTTGCTTTGACACCGGCACACCTGCTAATGCAGGCACCGACCACATTAATGCCTATTTCTTTTCCAATGGAAGGCGATAGCTACGGTAGAAAAGCGTGGAAAATCACGCAACTACTAGCTAACAAATTCTGGGAAATATGGCAAAACCATTATTTGCCCTCTATTTCTGCCAGAACAACTTGGTACAATAACACCCGCGCATTAAAGCCGGGAGATCACGTGCTGTTAGCAGAAGTGAATCTAAAAAGACGCTTCTGGATAACAGGTGTAATTTTAGCCACACATCCATCTATGGATGGAGTGACAAGAACTGTGACGGTACGGACAATTGACGGTCATACAGTAGACAGACCGACTCAACGTCTCGTACTTCTTGAAGAGACTCGTAACGAGTCTGGAGACTACAAATCTCCACCTAATATTAGTAAATAATTAGGAGTTTACAAATAGATTTCCACGTACCTGTACACTGTAGTAAGGACAGCGGTAGAATTCCATTGTCTTTATATGTGAACATTGAGGGTAGTACCCTTATGTATCACATAGGAGCGGGATTTGTAGGTATAAGAAATGGAATTCTACTTGGAACTCACAATTTTGAGACATTTTCGAAATTTTAGACAATCCATTTGGATTTGAAAAATTTTCTCCAGTGAATAGATTTCAGGGTACAGTCGGGTGGAACTTAAAATTAGAGAAACAAGAGAGGAAGACTTGCGAGCCTTTCTTAAAATTTTAATTAAATTTTACACGGTCTTGTTTCAATAAGTTACGTCAAATAAATAGACTCCCCTATATTTATTACTAATTCTTGACTGCTTATTTTCTGATAATAGTTTGGGATCAAAAAGTGAGTATTTTAGACTCACAGCCAGTTTAGCCCAAATTCGTTTTTATTTCGGCAAAAATTTTAGATAAGAAGCAGCGTGTCATTAAAGAAACCCTAGATCTTAGGCTATGGGTAGGAGGTTAGAGCGTTGTCGAGCCAAAAGGGCAGACGAAAACTCTCACGTCTCCTCACAACTAACTACAAACTCTGTTGTATTCCCTCTAGTAGTATGATTATGTAACTACACATCTAATTATGGAGAAGGAGATACATGGAGAGCCGAGATGGGGATATGATATCCAAAAGGAAGCAGCAGCGCCATTCGAAAGATTTGGAGCCAAGGACTACACTATATTTGGTATAAAGGAATTATCAGAAAGTACTGCGAAACTCGCAAAGACTAAATATGACAACCCTTCTACAACTCCGACGCTCAGTGTAATGCCTTTACTCGAGCAGGATTTAGTATATTTCGAGACGTGTATCTTCGCTGTGCGGGATCTCTTATCGAAAGACCATCTATGTTTACATTGTTACCCTATGAAGGAGAACGTATCGTGGAGATTACGGATGAATCACGGCAGACGCGCGCGCCTATCGGTCACCTTGGTGATGATTTCGAAGTAACTACTACGATCACTGATGATCCTTTAGAGGAACTTCTTGAGATAGAAAGGAACCTCCCGAAGAAATCTCAGACGGAGATTCGACAACTTGAAGCAACAGATGCTATAGTTTGTATACAATCTTCAGAAACCTATCAACCCATAGATCCAGATGATTACGATTATAGTGTGGGAGGAAGCGCTCGACCAATTGGAGACCTTATATACGAACGAGTGTGGTACCCTGCCAATACGATGTGTGGTATATGTGGCGTCGCTGGACATCATTCGACCAAGTGCAGTGGAAAGCACATTACTACGACTCAGCTAATCTGTGGATGGTGTGGAGATCAAGGGTCTCATACCTTTTATACTTGCTGGAGATTTATGGCTCAATGTACTTATTGCAATATAAAAGGGCATCGAGCATCTGAATGCCAACTAAGAGACATACCCTATGAACACGAATCTGTAAAACTCGTGAGAAAATTATTCGATGAGTGGGAAGATTTAGCCGACGAACATGTATCGGCACAAAGAAGACGATTTCCGATGAGGGCGCATCTTGGATTTTGGGCGGTAAATCCCCAAACGATGATGTCGGAAGGATACATCTCCGCTATGCCCCAATATGACGAACTTATCGAGGTAGTCGATATTTTGCCCCACGACAGTGGATTCCAAGTAGTGCGCGAGTATCTATTACAGATTCACCCAGACAACAAGAACACGTGGAATTTTCAGAAAGTCGTAAATCGTATCACGTATGGTGAATTTGATCGTTTCCGAACTGAAAAGCGGAATAAAGGAGCTTGGTTAACCGTCGCATGGGCGTACCGAGCCGCGTTTTACCACAAACGTATACGAGCGAGCGTATTCGAGGAAGAGGAGATCCTAGAGGCGACCGACATACCAGCTACTCCGGTTGCGCCGTCTGCACGTCACCCTCGGGAGGACGGGCAGGGTAGGATCATAAGGGTCCAGAAAGTTAGCCAACAATTAAAGAAGTCTATTAATATAGAAGAACGCAAGGGAGTTGAGCCGACCATTCGAATTACTCGGGATACGGTATCGCTTCCTAGAGAACCAACAGGAGGATCGGGACATACACCAGCTGATCAAAAGGGGACGCAAGCTACTCTTGGGTCTGCGTCGTCCGCTTCTCGCGCGTTCCCAGACGTTTTACCAACTGTAGTGACAACTGATCGGTCACGAGGAATCGGTCGAGGTTTTGGGATGCCAAATAGACGAATTTGTGAGGAAATAGTCGCACCGTCTCTCAACGTCCAAGCGAAACCAGTGACTCGCCCCACGAGTCCCATATCGCGAGCAAAGTCACCTGTGCGCAGTTTTCGAGGACGCGGCAGGGCTCGATCAACTAAGCGATAAAAGGGAGGGCAAGGGTGGACGGAAGACTCGTGAGCCTTTCTTGTGAATTTGTGATTTATTTGAATTATATGTTTTATATTTAATTAGTAAGTTTTGTATTCTGGAAGAACTCATATTTAGTAAGATTTATATTTAGTAAGAATTTATATTTAGTAAGATTTATAGTCAGTAAGAATTTATATTTGCAAGATTTATATTTTATATTTGTGATTATTCCGAACTTATGCAATTTATATTGTTCCGAATACTATGCAATTTATATCTTATAAGCAGTATTTGTATTTACAGTGAAATAGAAAGTAAGAGTAGATGGAAGACTCGTGGGCCTTTCTTATAGTTTCATTTGTAAAGTGTTATATTTTGTATTTTGAAAGTTTTATAGTTAGAAAGTTTTGTGCTTAGAAAGACTCATATTTGTAATTATTCCGAACTTATGCAATCTACATTTAGGCACGAAAGTATTTGTAATTATTTGAATTTATGCAATATTTGAGATGCAATAGTAGATGGAAGACTCGCGAGCCTTTCTTATGATTTTCATTTATTTGTATTTGTAATTGTTTGAATTTATGCAATATTGAGATGCAATAGATTTATATTAGTGAATTTAATTTAGATTTATATTGTACTTACTTAGTAGAGCCTTAAATATGTAAAGTTTGAATTTGTAATTATTTTGTATCGAATCATTATGTAGAAAGGAAGTATTGTTTGAAATTTAATTTGTAAATATGTAAGTACGCCCTAAGTATTCTATAGTTTGATTGATTATTGGTGAAAACCGTATATTTTATGCACGATAATATCCTGTTTTCATGGAGCGGTATAGAATTATATTCCCTAAATGCCGTGGATTTTCAAAATTTTTATTTTATTCGAATTAACTTTGTTAAAGATTACATTAAGTCCTCATTGTATTTGTTATATCTATTGTACGATGTTTAGTCAAGTGGTTCAGTAGCTCAGTCGGTAGAGCGTTGGAAATTATATATGTAGTAGGTATTGAGTTCGAATCCTAGTAGGTGCGAATTATTTTTTGTGCAGAAGTTCAACTCATTTAAATTGACCGCTACAAATTAAATTGCATTTGTCTGTACCTAGATTAACCAATGAGACTGTAGTTATTTGATTGTAACCAATGTCGTGCAAGTTATATATTAGCTGGACCAATAGCTATCTTTAAAAACCTGTTAGAACCTATAGAACAATCGAGAATTTTCTCGATTGATTGCGGCACAAATTTGGTATAAAAGGTGCGATTTCGTTCATTAGTTATCAATCTATCTTTCTTACACATCTTCATTCTTACACAGATTATTATTTCAGATTACATCGTTTATTGTATAATAGTTATTGTTTGATTTTGTAATAAAAGTTAGAAATACTTGTCACATCTGTCCTTTTCTATCTGTTTTATCATGCTTCACCACGGTGAACTCAACTAAGGGACAGGATGGCTGGCTAGACTTCGGGCCGCAGCAATGAACGGGAACATCAAGGGAATGTAGACAGGAGACAACCTGCAATATCATCTTAGTTATTCGCCCATCGCCTGAAAGGTTAGACAGCGTTCGATGCCTTGCTACCTAAGCGTAAGACCAAAGATCAAAGGTAGAGGTAGTGACACGCTGTACGCCTAAAATTACATCTTAGGGACTGTACTGTTTTAATTCAGGAAAAAACCGCAGTAGACCTTCATATTCCTACGGGGGGAGAGAGCAGGCAGAGATACTAGTACGCAGATAGGACGTAGGCACACTGGTACGAAGCATACACATTGGTAGGGTGCAGCAAACTGTACGCCTAACTCTTGCTAAGTACAGGTGCGTCTGCGACTATTTGTAGTACAACGGTGTCCATTGCGTTAGAACTTGTAGGCTAGGAGGGTTACTGTGTTTCACCTGAATTAGGATTGTACCGTTCAGGCGGTAGGGCAGTTTACGACTAGGCGCAAATAAATTGGGGCTATTAGGGATATACTAACATCTACCGTGTCCCCGCCAACGTCCTGATAGGAAGTTACCCAGCCTACCTAGGTGACTAAAATTCTAGATAG
Organism: Nemertoderma westbladi; assembly: GCA_032718475.1. Classification (NCBI taxonomy): domain Eukaryota; kingdom Metazoa; phylum Xenacoelomorpha; order Nemertodermatida; family Nemertodermatidae; genus Nemertoderma; species Nemertoderma westbladi. The sequence goes on along the minus strand of JAUCBJ010000187.1, from coordinate 62,292 downwards.
GACGCCAGGCTAGCTATTTGTAACCGTACGCCTACAGTAGTAAACTAACACATTTCTTCTTAGTATTAGGGACCTGGTAAATTAAAAAATTGCCGAATTCTGGGCGTAGCATTAATCTTATGCCTGAATTTGAGTCCTGGAAATACGCAAGAGGGGAAGGAACCTTATTATTCGTGAGTATTGGACCTACAAGTTACAAAATTAGAATATTTGTAAAATGCACACCGTACCCAGTAATTATATATATGAAGGAGCAAAACTGATTTTGACGGTTCAGAATTAACACACGCGAGTTAGAAATTATTTACACCTCAAAATATATAAAATTAACTTTTGTCCGTACTGCGCTTTGCCCGCTAGTTAGACATCTCCAAATCTCTGCACCTAGCTAGCGTCTCTTTCGCCCAACCATATAAATCACACCGCGGCAAAGTATACGAGCCCCTTAGTCCGTCAGTGAGTCAGCCTGATTTTAGGATTCGCTGCGCGGGATTTTGTTTTATCGAAGTTTGTCTGCTCGTAGACTGTTTTCTGCCTCACCGGTTATAAGGGACCAATACTGCAATATTTTCGCTTACTTGGAGTTTACTGTTTTGGTGAGAAGGTCGGATTTATGATTTGATTCACAAACTTTACAGTAAGATATTGCAGGTATTGTTACTGTCTCTTCGCATCAGCTCTCTTACTTTCCTTATAATCCCAATTGAATAACAGGTAGGAAATGTATCCAGTTCCAGTCTTCTGAGTATTATACTCACGAAAATATCCCTGTTCTATAGACCACAAAATAAGAGGTCGAGTGTCGACGTACGGTGTCGGTAGTCGGTCATCGCTGTCCGTCATGCCGGCAAAGTCGCTAATTAAGTCCTCTCTTACTCCTGATCCAATCTTTACGACAGTTTTATCTAAAATCATATTTCTTACCATCTTCGGTAGCATTCTAGCATCGATATTACAAGCTTGGTCCATCTTCTTTACTATGTCAGTGATGAGATGGTGTCACTTTGTATTTGCTGGAGGTATCGGCATTCGTTTGTCGCTCCTCTGTCTACTGAAAACGTGCAAGACTCCGTCCGCCGCTCTAATTTGTATAGTCTTAGAAGTCAAACTCTGTTGATGACTGCCGCCCTCGTTATCGTAAAATGATCTAAACGTTCTATTCCATTCGTCCAACAATTCTTCCGAAGGTTGCCAAATCTTCTCTATGTCCTTATCATCTTCGAAACGAATAACCTTACCTCGCCAATCCGCGGCAATATCTGTATCCGACTCGAAGGTTCCAGTTCCAATCCATAAACGAATCGTTCTGGTTAAATATCCTTTCAAATTACTCGGAGCTATATCAGCACCAGCTCTATCCAGTTCCCTAAAGTCTTGAATATGAGGTGGAACGTTATACATGACCTTTTGAGTAATATGTCTACGTAAATCATATATCTTACTCATATCGCTAAAAACAACTGCAGGAAGGAACTCCAAGTTTGAAATGATTTCTGGATGATCCACGATGGGTATTTCGTACGTCGTATCCTGTCGGACTGGTATACTAATAGGAAAATTGAGTGTCGTACTCAATGGTTTCGTAGTCGAAGTACTATATGGTTGCATTTCTCTTGTCCTCTCCGGGGATGCAATCTGTAGTCTCTGAATAACGTTTTGAGCAAAGTTTATGCTCTCGAAAACTTCCGGTGTCATCTCCTTAGCTGGAGTTTGATCGTGTGACGTCCAATGGTAAGGTAGGCTCGCGAGTCTTCCGCCCCATTCTTCCATCTCACCTTTCTCGAAAGCCTTGTAGGCTCTGTATAGGCTAAGAGCTTCTTTCTTTTCGCGGGTTGACTGATTCGCCTCGTCCAGCGTAAGTTCAAATGCATCGGGTTCAACAACCTTAGGTGGGTAAACGACAGTTTCTCCCGCCTTTGGTCCAGTCATAGCAAACAAATGATATGGATTTGATAAAGGATACCCTCCTTCCTGGTAGCGTAGTTGTTGATGGTTCGAACACCTCGCCAATATCGGTTCGGGATTTTCCTTATTCAAACGCATTGGAATCGCATTTCGTTGTTCGCGCATACAAGAACCGCATTGATAATAAAGTTTATAAACTGAAAATGCTTCCTTGGTTTCTCTATCGTCCCCTCGAGTTCGTCTGTAAAGGTGCATTCCATCGAATTCATCGCGTACCGCAGGCATAGGTTCGTGCGTCTTTAGGTATTGCATGGTATGATACAAACGACTAATTTCAGTATCGGGGTCTTCGCTAATGTCTCCCGTATCACACAAAGCGTCGTACGGGTAAAGTTCATTGAAGGTTTTGCGCAAACTTTCGATTCTTTCATTTAATGCGTTTTGCCTTCTCTTTAATACATTCGAGTCATATTTAGTTCTCGCGAGTTTCGCAGTACTTTCTGATAATTCCTTTATACCAAATATAGTGTAGTCTTTGGCTCCAAATCTCTCGAATGGCGCTGCTGCTTCCTCTTGGATATCATATCCCCATCTCGGCTCTCCATGTATCTCCTTCTCCATAATTAGAGGTGTAGTTACATAATCATTACTACTAGAGGGAATACAACAGAGTTTGTAGTTAGTTGTGAGGAGACGTGAGAGTTTTCGTCTGCCCTTTTGGCTCGACAACGCTCTAACCTCCTACCCAGAGCCTAAGATCTAGGGTTTCTTTAATGACACGCTGCTTCTTATCTAAAATTTTTTGCCGAAATAAAAACGAATTTGGGCTAAACTGGCTGTGAGTCTAAAATACTCACCTTTTGATCCCAAACTATTATCAGAAAATAAGCAGTCAAGAATTAGTAATAAATATAGGGAAGTCTATTTTGACGTAACTTATTGAAACAAGACCGTGTAAAATTTAATTAAAATTTTTAAGAAAGGCTCGCAAGTCTTCCTCTCTTGTTTCTCTAATTTTAAGTTCCACCCGACTGTACCCTGAAATCTATTCACTGGAGAAAATTTTAAAAATTTTTCAAATCCAAATGGATTGTCTAAAATTTCGAAAATGTCTCAATATTGTGAGTTCCAAGTAGAATTCCATTTCTTATACCTACAAATCCCGCTCCTATGTGACACATAAGGGTACTACCCTCAATGTTCACATATAAAGACAATGGAATTCTACCGCTGTCCTTACTACAGTGTACAGGTACGTGGAAATCTATTTGTAAACTCCTAATTATTTACTAACATTTGTTGGAGATTTGTAGTCTCCAGACTCGTTTCGAGTCTCTTCAAGAAGTACGAGACGTTGAGTCGGTCTGTCTACTGTACGACCGTCAATTGTCCGTACCGTCACAGTACGTTAATGCGCGGGTGTTATTGTACCATGTTGTTCTGGCAGAAATAGAGGGCAAATAATGGTTTTGCCATATTTCCCAGAATTTGTTAGCTAGTAGTTGCGTGATTTTCCACGCTTTTCTACCGTAGCTATCGCCTTCCATTGGAAAAGAAATAGGCGTCAAAGTAGTCGGTGCCTGCATAAGCAGGTGTGCCGGTGTCAAAGCAAACTGGGATTGTTTGTCATCGGGTACTAATACTATTGGTCTAGTATTTAGTATTGCCTCGATTTCAACAAACAGTGTTGTCGGTTGGTCGTCTGTCAAAATGTGGTTTACTGGAATTACTTTTGCCATGGCTGTTTTTATAGATCTAATCAATCTCTCCCAGACTCCGCCTCTCCATGGACTATCTGGAGGATTAAACTTCCAAACAATCTTGTAAGGACGTAGTTCGTTTGAGATTTGATCATGATCTAATTTCTTAAAGGCTCTAGCAATTTCATTTCGGGCACCAACAAAGTTTGTCCCTTGGTCTGAGTACAAGCATTTCACTAGTCCGCGTCTAGCGATAAATCGCCGCAATGCTAGTATAAACGCGTTGGTGGAAAGATCCATCACACGTTCAATATGAACTGCCCTACTGGACATACATGTGAAAATCAGTCCCCAGCGTTTTACTAGTATACGTCCACGTTTCGTATGTATGGGACCAAAGCAATCAATTCCAGTCTCTGTAAAAGGTGGTCTGAATGCTTGAAGTCGTGCTTGTGGAAGTTCACTCATTTCTTGAGTACCTATTCTAGAGTGTACCTTTTTACAAATAATACACGTACGTGTCACTGAACTTAACGCTTTACTGGGTCTAATTAATACAAATCTTGTACGTAAGTAGGAAAGACAGTGGTGTCTTCCAGCATGTTTCAGATGTAAATGTGCGTCCAGTATCATTGCACGTTGTAATTCGTGATGCTGCGGTATTATTATTGGGTATCTAAAGTTTGTGTTAAAGTCAATGTTTTGAAGCCGAGATTTATGACAAATTAAGCCATTATAAATTATCGGACTCCAACTCAATATTGGTGACGACTTGATTGGTTGACCTTGATTTATAGATGTGAATTCGCGTGCGAAATATCGCAGTTGGTAATGGCGAATTAATTTAATTTCACACCTGTCAATCTCAGTCAATGTAAGTCGACGTGTAAAGTCGCGTTTGCCTTTAACGTATTGTACAAAACGTACAATCCACGCTAATTTTCGGCAAGCGTTTGTCCAAGAGTCTGTTAGGTTTACAATCGCTTTCGTCCTTCTGGGCTCCTCCCCGAGGCGCACCCACGAGGCGGACGTGTTTCCACCACCCCTGGGGCCAGTCCGACAGATGTTATTATCAGACCGGGCCGGAGGGTGGCCTGATGCTTCCCGGGTTCTGTTTTCGGTCCCCCGATCACACCAGCACAGCTCGTCGAACGTGTAGCCAGATGGGCGGCTACTGTCAACTTACTGTGGCCTGACTGTACATTGAGCCAACTCAAAGTATAACAAAGAGTCAACCGGCAGGTGGACCAGTCGATAGCGATCGAGCACCAAGGTCGCCCTTGGGCCTAACCGACGGTCTTGTCCCAAGCGGGCTTGCGCTACCCAACATGGAATATTGACACGTTTTCACCTGCCTCGCCGGCAATATTGAGGGGAAGTAAGTTCCACAAACAATATTGACTAGCTCGAAAGCTAGGAACAAGTAACCACTTACCCGTCCTGTACACGTGTACTCAACAGATGTTCACGAAATCAAGTACACTACGGTAAACACAAATCTGACACATACCATGCACACACAGATGACATAATCGGGTAAGACAAAATCGGGGTCAAAATCGGGAAAGACAAAATCGGAGGGGACAAAATTGTATCGACGACCGGAAAATCGAGAGTACCTTATTTTGCCGTCAGGGCAAAATAACTTTGTGTGCACAAAGTATGCTGGGGCGCAGTAAAGTATGGTCCTACTAATACCAGCGGCGTCTGGACCAACTGGCAAGGGTTCCCATACCCACTCGCAGTGGCCACACATACAATCACGTGTACTCACATACCCACAGCAACAGAAAACTCAAGACCCGACGGTTTATTCCAATGCCACCAAAGACCAAATCAGCTGAACATGGAGACAATAACATATAGTATCAAAAAAACGGAACAGCTGACGGTCAATGGAACCATCCAAGCCCCAAGCAAACTGCCACTGATCGCCCACATACAAAACATAGTCCACGCCACATGAGCCACAAATCACGCCATGCCACCACCCCTACTGTGTACAGGATTGGCAGTACGGCAACAGGCCGACTAGACGGTACCACGGCACCATGGCAATTCATGGTTTGTTAGACACGAGGGCCTTCAGTGACTCCCCAACACTATATTACGGATTTAACGTGCCCCCAGACCCTCACGAGTCTGCCGCCGCCTGTTGACCGCACCCCTATAGAGACCTCACCTCTTTAGGTACGGTCGACGTAAGTATTTGTGACGTCATCAGGTAAGTCAATGGAGAATTTGGAAGGTTTTGATTTACTAGAAGGGCCCACGGGTCCGCCGGTAGGTATTCCCTTGTTGACTGTTAATCCGTCCGGGTCTACAAGTAATTTGTCCTTCTTTGTTTTCTTACCTTGATTGTCAGTACTTTGTAAGTCAATCGTTAATGGTGGTTTGAAATCTATGGGGTCAGTGGGTTTCGGTAAACTTATTTTTCTGCCGATATTAATCCCAGGTCTCGCCATAGGTTGCAAGTTTGGTATGTCTCTTGAGCGCAAAGTAACACCTGTATTTACATTAGCGTAGGTACTACCCACATCTGTAATACATGAGGTTTCACTGTGCTTATGGTTACTCAAGTGTGTCAAATTTGGTAGTTTGTCAATACAAGGCCGCTCCAATAGAGAAACTGCGGCTTTACTATTTGTCAATATGTTACTAGTGTCTGGTAGAACATTTTGTGACATGTCTGGTAAAATGTTTCGCGGAACATCCGGCGAAATATCTAGTGACATGTCTGGCAAAACGTCTGGTTGACCGTCTAGTAACGCGTCTGGCGATACGTCTGGTAACGTGTCTGGTTGATCGTCTGGCGATATGTCTGGTGTAGAAAGGCTCGCAAGTCTTCCGTTCTTGACCTTTGAAGTTATATCTTTCCATTTCGCCTTCGGTTTTTTCTTAAGTTTAGCTGCCGTCCTTTTCTTTGCTTTCCCTTTCTTTGGTTTTTTAATTTCGGCGTCTTTAGGGATAGTGTTAGACTTGTTGTCATATAGTGGCGGCCAATGTAGTGTTGATCTTTGCAAGAATTGTGGTCCGTGCTGCCAAAATTCTTTGTTCTCCGGTTTACAGAATTCCTCGGGCATCATTCCTCGTGACGCAATATCGGCTGGGTTTTGTGGTCTGGGACAATGTCGCCAATCTTCCTTTATTGAATGGTCTAGAATTTCTGCGCGACGGTTAGCTACGAATGTCTTGAATTCAAGTGTGTCGTTGTTTATGTAAAATAAAACCAACGTCGCGTCAGTCCAATAAAATATCTGTAAACTTGACTGTAGTTCCGTCTGTATAAGGTTCACGATTGTGGTTGACAGGGTTGCGGCTTGTAGCTCAGCGCGTGGCGTCGTCATATACTTAGTAGGCATGGTCTTAGCCTTAGAAGTAATGAGCGAAACATCAAACTCGTCTGAGTCTACTTGTCTGCGTAAATACGCTGCCACACCAAAGCCGTTGTCACTGGCGTCGGAAAAACAATGTAATTCCAAATTGTCAGGAAATGTCGTTTGTAATGGAAAGTACACTCTGGGTATGGAATAATCCTCTAGTGAAGATAATTCTGCCTCCCAGGTTTTCCATAAGTCCACTTGTTCTGATGAGATCGGCTCGTCCCATGTCAGTCCATCCTTCCAAATACTGCGCATATAAATTCTGGCTTGCAGTATTATTGGACTGATGAAACCTAATGGATCGAACAATCGACTCAATTTTGACAAGCAGGATCTCTTTGTCAGAGTGTTTTCTTGAGTGTCCAGTCTCACCTTCACTCGAAAGTTGTCCGTGTTTGGGTCCCAAAAGAGCCCCAACACCTTGGTCGTCGGTAGTGGTTCGAACTCTAGGTCAATGTCACCACCTCCACGCTCAGTCGTTCCGAATGAGTCTACCAATTCGGCACTGTTTGAGGCGAATTTGGTGAGGTTAAAACCTCCGCCCGCTAAGCAGTCCCGTAATTGATGTGCTACTGTTATAGCACGTTCTACTGTGTCACAACTCTGTAACCCGTCGTCTACGTAAAAGTCACGTTCTACGATCTTGATTATCTCTGGGTCATATATATGTTTCTGATCCCTAGCGGCTTGCTTTAGGGTGTACATCGTACAGTTTGGGCTGTCCCTGGCACCGAAAACGCGTACTTGCATTTGGTAAGTCGCCGGTGGTAGACTTAAGTCTCCTTCCGGGTTCCAGAGGAACCTCAAACTGTCTCTGTCTCGCTCTAACGCTCGCACTTGGTGAAACATAGCTTCGACGTCACAAGTAAAGGCTACTTGACGCTGACGGAAGCGCATAATCACCCCCATAAGATAATTATTCATGTTTGGTCCATCCATCAACTCGCTATTGAGGGACATTCCCTCAAACAGAGCCGCACAGTCATTGACTACACGTACTTTGTCTGGTTTGTCGGGGTGTCTCACGAAGTGATGTGGCAAGTAGTATGTCTGGTCAGTCACAATCTCTGGGTTAGTCATTCTGATAGCGTATCCCTTCGTTAAATACGTCTCCATCTGAGTATTATACTGCAGATGGGCTTTCTCGTCCTTTAATAGACGTTGTCGTATTGAGTGTAAACGTCTTAAGGCTAGCGGATAGTTATTTATGAGTTTAGGACGTTGGTTACGCCATAGCATCCCTACCTCATAATGTCCGTCTTTCGTCTGGCGGATAGTATCTTCCATGATCTTCAAAGATTGTTTCTCTTGTTCCGACATACATGGTTCGTAGCTACCAGGTTCGGCTGTATCTTGTTCTAACCACCTGATAGTCTTCTCCGTTAATTCTTTGTCCAGTGCAGCTTGTTCCACTTGATGATTTCTTAACGCGTCGTCATCGATATCGACGGGCATTGTTGAGGTTATTGGTTGAGGTAGACTCGCAAGCCTTCCGGCGTTATCATCTGTCGTCGAGGGAATCTCTGGCTGACTCGTCTTCTTCCCAAGTTCTAAACTCACCTGGTGGATTAGCTGCTCCTTGTGACTTATCATACTCGCTACACACGTCGTGTCATGTTTTGTCGAATGTAGTGTAGTATAGTCTACGTCTTGTGAAAAGGAATGAGTCGAAGTTGTAGTTAATAAACTACATGTACTTTGTATATCGTCTTCCTCGTCACTTATATCCAGTGTGCGCACAGGCGCTCGAGTATACCACCCTATCGGCGTTCTACAGGCGTATGCGTTTCCCGCTACGACTCCCGATGGTCTGGTTTCCCACACTTGATGTAGGTTGAATTGATCTGTCCCGATCAGCATTGCTACCGACCTATAGTTGACAGGACATTCAGGTACACCAAGGTGTCTGAAGTACTTACGGTCCTCCAAGGATTGTTCTGGGACAGGACCTAGTAGGTTACTAAAGTCCTTTGTGGCCGCAAAAGTTAAATCTTTAAAGGGTAACAAAGACCTCTCCTTTTCACTATGTTGCGATTTCGGAAGAAGAGTGTCTAAGTTCAACTTAACTCGTGTCACTGGTATTGCACGTTGTCCATGCATACTACTTACGGTGTAACTGACGTTCTTACCTTGTCGGAGATCCGTCACAACATCAGCTACTTTCTCATCCACGTAGCTATGAGATGAGGCTGAATCCAGGATAGCGTAGATCCTTTTGCTCCCTTTGGTGCCAGTAATCTTGACAGGAATTATACTAAACCCCTTTAGTTGATCAGGCGTCAGAAGTGCAATCAATGGTTGTTCGTCTCCAGTATCAAAGTAAACGTCTTCGTCTTCCGACTCTTCATCCGACGATCCTGATTGTTCCGAGAAGCAATCTCTAATGTGTGTCACGAAAGTCGGTGTTGTTTTTGACTCTCGACCCTTATATGCTGTGTTGCATCTTGCTGCCGCTTCCGGGTGTTCCCTGGTGAAGCGTTTGGTCGGCGTATGACTGTCTGTGTGGAGCAAACCGTCATGGTTGCGTCCACAGGAAGGACAGGTGTCTGTATTTGGGCAGTCTTTACGGACATGTCCATGTAGCGTACACCGCCAACAAGAGTCCAATGGCCGTATTTGCAGTCGTCGTTCCTCCGAGTTCAATTCGCGGAATAGTCGACAACCTCTCAGTTTATGGCTAGTATGTCGTTTACCTAGCCGTTCGCAATATTGGCAACCGCTAAAGTCTGTGCTCAGTTGCTGTCGGATCTGTTTGGTTCCAATTGGTGCGGATACCTTATTACTGTCCGAAAATTGTCGGGTGTCGGTCGATGTTGCGTAGGTAACCGTCTTTGTGGATGTCATCGGTGGTTTTTGTCTGTTGGAGGATGGTAAGGTTATTCCTTCCACCACAATATGTTGGTCCGTGTAGTTCGAACGCGTCTCGACTACTGCCTCTCTGAATATCAGTAAGTAGACGTCTTCCAACTTCAAGAATCCGCCCCTCTCTTCTCGCTGATATTCTATCTTTCGCCACTCCCGACGAAGTCGATGGTGTAATCTTCCTATTATTTTCAATAGGACTGTCGGAGTATTCGCGTAGTCAAGTTGTCCAATCGAGCGTAGTGTAGTAATGTCGTTCTTAATCTCGTCAGCTAATTTCAGTAAGTCAACGGGTTTTGTTATAGCCCCCCCCCTTACAGAGTTCTTCTATGACTGACTTAGCCATGCTTACGGTGCCTCCGTAAATCGAAGTTAAGCGATCGTACGCTAGTTCGAAGGCGTCTGGTACACCGACAAAGGTCTCCGCTAAACGTTTCGGTTCTCCCGTCAACGTTTGTAGCAGGTAGTTGAATTTTTCCCTTGATGTAAAGGCGCACGCTGCTATTTGTGTTTCGATGTAGTCCACAAAGGTGTGCCAATGTTTCGAGTTACCGGAAAACTTAGGTGGTTGTTGCACCGGTAGTCCTTGTCTCGCTGCAAATTTCGCTATCTCCTCGGCCACGTTCAAAGTTTCGCGTCCTTGGTTGGCAATCGAGTTGATGTTCTCTCATCTTGGCGCTTTTCCCTGATACGAGGTGTTTCTCGAGGGTTGTTTTCTTTGCTGCTTCGGGTGTCTAGAGTGTTCGAACTCGTTACCTCGCGAACTATCAGTTTGAGTTTCTTCTAAACGTTCTTCTATCTGGGCCAACTTGTCTACAACTGGTCGCATTAGATCGGCGAATTGTTGCGTACTAATCGCGTCTGTTGGTTGTAACGCTTTCTGTGTTGGTGTATTGTGTGGAGGATTATCGATAAAGGAGTTATCTGAACGCTCACGTTTATATTCGTCGGCCGCTCCTGTTCTAAATACCTCGCGTTCCGGGTAATCCGACTCGCTGAAGTACTACTGTCACCTGGATACGGTGGTCGACGTGCTCGCGTCCGTTGTGTCGTTCGAATTCTAACATTCCGTTTCGGAACATCATCCACTGTTCTCCGTTGTTCGGTAGGCTCACAAGTCTTCCTCGAAGTTGTAGATTGCGATGTAAACTGATTAAACGGTCGCGTATCCACTGTTCTCCGTTGTTCGGTAAGCTCACAAGTTTTCCTCGAAGTTGTAGATTGCGATGTAAACTGATTAAACGGTGGTCGAATGACAGCGTTTGAATCTAAAGGCCTTGTAGGCCTAAACGTCATTGGGTATGTGTAATGCATAACGGGTTTTGGTGTCGAAGGTGGACTCACCTGTTTTGTCGTCAGTAGTGCAGGTCCGGTCAACAAACTACTACGATCTGTAATCGGTGGCTTACTTACCTTGACTTTCAGAATGGGCGACGACGATGCTCTTGGCGGTGTAAACTTGTCCGGAATAACAAACCTGTGTTCCGTCGCACCATGGATAGGAGAAATATTACTACTACCAGCAATCGAAACAGGTTCCTTAGTCTGAATCGGTGCAAACATAGGAGTTACTTGAGGGAATCTTTGACATAAGTCTTTAACCAATTGTCTTTCTCCCCCAGGTGCCCCTACAATTCCTTCCTTCATTCGTTCCTGAATTTGGCGGTGCCTTACCTCTATCTGGTCCAAATCATGTCCGTCACGAGATCTCATCGATCGATCGCGGGCTTGTAGATCCAGATCTTCCTTCGCGTTGGCTAATTCTCTCGCCTTCTTCTCGAGTTCGAAATGAAGTTTAACTTCTTTCTCGCGTTGTTCCGTCTGTTGTTGTTGCGCCTCGAACTCCACTTATCGTATAGCTGATTGAGCCTTTATTTGCCGTTTTTTCATCTCAGCTCTTACTTCCGAAATACGCTTGTGTTCTTCCAACGCTGCTGCTCGTCGCTCTAAATCAGCCGCTGCTGCTCGTCGCTCTAAATCAGCTGCTGCTGCTCGTCGCTCCGACTCCGCTGCTGCTGCTTGTTGCGCAGCCGCTGCCGCTTGTCGTTCCAACTCAGCTGCTGCCGCTTGTTGCGCTAACTCAGCTGCCGCTGTTCGCTGTGCTATTTCTAGCTCCAACCTTTCCATCTCAGCCGCTTCCAACTCGGCTTGTTCTTGCAGCTGAGAGATTCTCGCAACATTTGCAACGCGTAGTTTTTCTTCTTCTACCGCCGCTTGTGCCGTCAACAGTTGAGTTTGTTCCTCAATTTCCCGTTGTTGTCTATAGTGCTGTTGTTGCTGTCTGGAAATTTCTGACGTCACTATACTTACCTCGCCAATTTCAATGCGAATACTCACTAACGATTGGTCCAGTATTCCCGGTGCCGATTCGATTTGTACGGGTGAAGTTTCCCTCATATATTCCGGCACGGTTTCCAAATCGCCGACGTCTTCGCCGCACATACGTAAGTGGTCCGTCAGATGTTTCAATTGTCCATCCAGTCGGTACAGTTCCTGTTCTTCCTCGGGCTGCAATAATTCGTCCGAAACTGACTCACCTAACAACTGGTCCGCTTGTTCCTGTTGTATCTGCCTAATCGTCGACTTAAACTGAATCAGTTTCTCTCTAGCGATCATTAGTTTCTCGAGGATTCTAAGTTGAGTATCCACGTCCTGTCTCTGTCTAGCTAGATCTTGTAGACCAATTAGATTATCTACGGACTTATGTACTCTACTTTATACTCTAACCTGGAGGGTGTAGAACTCAAACCGAGACATCGGAGCGGTTAACTCGTCTAATATGCGTTGGCCTTCTCCAATACTCCTGGTAATATGCGCCATGTAGCCTCCGACGATTCTAACCACACTCTCCTGGCTTCCTACTGAACTTACCATGTCCGTTTCCCTGTATCTAGGTTGCGGAACAGTTAGAAAGTCCTCGGTCCTGCCGTCGCCTCGTACTACGGCATCCGGTACTCCCGTTGGATGTACTGGTGACGCACACGGTGTAGGTTCGGTAGGCTCGCGAGTCTTCCCTTGTAGTTCTTCCGTTGCTGACTTATCCGTGTCACATGAGTCATAGTCGGTAGGTGTATTCTTCGTATAGTCTTGTTTGTCACTCATTTCGGTAGTTGTAAGTCAAGTAAAATGTGAGTGTCAAAGTATCAAATTTACCGTATTTATATTTAAACGGTACTAATTACAGTCATATAAAATTAGCCTACCGGCCGATTTTATAGCAGATGGATAAAATTAGCCTAAACGGCCAATTTTACAGCAAATAAATGTCACGGAATAAGTATATAATAAAATTAGCCTAGCGGCCAATTTTATAACAAATAAATCGGATAACGATATGCGTTATCAAAAGGTAAATTAAATACAATAATACGGACTAATTCAGCAATGAACAAAGAAATCGTACAGAATGCATAAATACTTGAGACAGTGGAACCCACAATAATTTTAACTAATACGGTAATGCCTAACTTATTTATGCAACTTTTCAAACTCACCCACTCCAATGATTCTCCAGAAAAACAGATTCCCAGATACAAACCGGACGTGAACCTTTCCGTTTCCAGCGTTGCGGACGAAGTGCGATTTTCCCAACCAAAGTTGTTGGGTTATCTATCTCCCAAACTTGCTAAACACGGTCTTGCTCTCGTTACAGTCTAGAAATGAGTTCTGAATCCTGAAAAAACAAAAGAGTTAGGTTTTACTTTTACGAAAATTTTGTACCGGTACAATATGGTATTTAAACACTTTTAAACACCGGTATTCAATTCCAAAATATTTTACACGCGGTTCAAATCAAATTTTATTTCAAAAAATTAGCACTTAGCTAATCAAATATAAATTTTATCTCAAAATACAAAAATTTTCAAATAACTTTAGTCCTACCGAACCGTAGTTCAGTAAAACATATTCCTACTAAATGAAGAGACAGTAACAAATACACGAATCCTGCAATATCATACTATAAAGTTTGTGAATCAAATCATAAATCCGACCTTCTCACCAAAACAGTAAACTCCAAGTAGGCGAATATATTGCAGTATCGGTCTCTTATAACCGGTGAGGCAGAAAACAGTCTACGAACGGACAAACTTCGATAAAACAAAATCCCGCGCAGCGAATCCTAAAATCAGGCTGACTCACTGACGGACTAAGGGGCTCGTATACTTTGCCGCGGTGTGATTTATATGGTTGGGCGAAAAGGACGCTAGCTAGGTGCAGAGATCTGGAGATGTCTAACTAGCGGGCAAAGTGCAGTACGGACAAAGTTAATTTTATATATTTTGAGGTGTAAATAATTTCCAACACGCGTGTGTTAATTCTGAACCGTCAAGATCAGTTTTGCTCCTTCATATATATAATTACTGGGTACGGTGTGCATTTTACGAATATTCTAATTTTGTAACTTGTAGGTCCAATACTCACGAATGATAAGGCTCCTTCCCCTCTTGCGTATTTCCAGGACTCAAATTCAGGCATAAGATTAATGCTACGCCCAGAATTCGGCAATTTTAATTTACCAGGTCCCTAATACTAAGAAGAAATGTGTTAGTTTACTACAGTAGGCGTACGGTTACTAATAGCTAGCCTGGCGTCCTATCTAGAATTTTGGTTACCTAGGTGGGCTTGGTAACTTCCTATCAGGATGTCGGCGGGGACACGGTAGATGTTAGTATCCCTAAATAGCCTCAATTTATTTCCGCCTAGTCGTAAACTGCCCTACCGCCTGAACGGTACAATCCTAATTCAGGTGAAACACAGTAACCCTCCTGGCCTACAAGTTCTAATGCAATGGACACCGTTGTACTACAAATAGTCACAGACGCACCTGTACTTAGCAAGAGTTAGGCGTACAGTTTGCTGCACCCTACCAATGTGTATGCTTTGTACCGGTGTGCCTACGTCCTATCTGCGTACTAGTATCTCTGCCTGCTCTCCCCCGTAGGAATATGAAGGTCTACTGCGGTTTTTTCCTGAATTAAAACAGTACAGTCCCTAGATGTAATTTTAGGCGTACAGCGTGTCACTACCTCTACCTTCGATCTTTGGTCTTATACTTAGGTAGCAAGGCATCGAACGCTGTCTAACCTTTCAGGCGATGGGCGAATAACTAAGAGTGATATTGCGGGTTGTCTCCTGTCTACATTCCTTAGATGTTCCCGTTCATTGCTGTGGCCCGATGTTTAGCCAGCCATCCTGTCCCTCAGTTGAGTTCACCGTGGTGAAGCATAGTAGAACAGATAGAAAAAGGGCAGATTAGCGATAATTCTGACTTTATTACAGAAGATATACATAAACGTAACAAAAAACTAATAGATAACTAATAAAGATAATCTAAAGCACGAATGATTGAGATATAGACTGAGATTTAGATATAACTAATGAACGAAATCGCACATTTTATACCAAATTTGTGCCGCAATCAATCGAGAAAATTCTCGATTGTTCTATGAGTTCTAACAGGTTTTTAAAGATAGCTATTGGTCCAACGAATATATAACTTGTACGACATTGGTTACAATCTAATAACTACAATCTCATTGGTTAATCTTACTTCGAGCAAATGTAATTAATTTGTAGCGGTCAATTTAAATGAGTTGAAATTCTGCACAAAAAATAATTCGCACCTACTAGGATTCGAACTCAATACACACTACATATAATTTCCAACGCTCTACCGACTGAGCTACTGAACCACTTGAATAATCATCGTACAAGTAGATATAGCAAATACAAATGAGGACTTAATGTAATCTTTAACAAAGTTAATTCGAATAAAATAAAATTTTGAAAATCCACGGCGTTTAGAGAATATAATTCTATAATATTAACTATGTAATATTTAAGATGGGCACCGATTTATTCCAGAACTTGTCTGGGGACGTTAACCACTGATTCTAGAGTTTTGTCTTTCAAGTATATCGGTGGGTGCCGCGATATCTTAATCGACTAGAATTACAGATGGTCAAAGGGTTTAACAGATTTATTTTACGTTGTACGCTACTGTTAAAGGGACATCACGCTACTATATGTATTATTTAATATACGGTATGAGAGCAATATTGCAAGAAGCAATGTCAGTGAGAAGAGGCAAGTCGTTTCCAAGGTCTACCCAGAGCTTGGGTTAGCCGAGACATGAGGATCTGAACTTTGCATTCCTAATACTCTACTTACCAATAATACTTGAGTATAGTAGGAGCTTTATTGTACTTTAATAAGTACGGATATTTCATCTTACTGTAGTCACGCATTTATAATATGATATGGACAGTAAGGAAAGAGAAAAAGTATTATTTCTCGCCGTTGCACTAAATATATAATACAAGTAATTAAGTAATAAACACGAGTATATATTGCACTAATCTACTAAATAATCGCTAAAATAACATTCTACTAAATAAAATTAAAGAAAACGATTATAATAAAATTACATAATAATACATACATAAATATAAAAATAATAAAAACAAATATAAAATAATATAGTCACACACCCACTCCAGATGCTGTTACATTGGGGAGTCCCTAGATGTTTGTTGGATTAGGGAGGTGGTCGTGGGAAGAGTATCTTGCCTTCCATAGTTTCCGGATAGTTCTCTGTCTCTTTCCAGTAAACATAAACGACCAACTGGGCGATTGAGCTGCTGCGTTTCGAATACAATTCCAGGTTTCTTAAAGTTACGTCGCATGGCGACGAGTTCTACCGATCGCACTAAACCATCATCGGAGATATGAGTCTCGATGATACGACCTGTCTGCCACCGCTTACGTGGAAGATCTGATTCCACAATAAGGACCATGTCTCCGGCGCTGACGTTTTCTTGCTGCGCAAACCACTTGGTTCGAAATTGTAGCGTAGGCAGATAATGTTTTTCGAAATGGTCAGCGAAACGATGGGATAATAACTGCATAAGTTGCCAAGTTTGTCGGCAGTATTTGTCTCCGTCCGTGATTTCCGAGCGTGGGAGCATGGCTACAGGTTTCTTCAGTAGGAAGTGCGTGGGTGTTAGCGCTTCCAGGGAGTCGGGACTCGTTGAGACTGGCATAAGCGGTCTCTCGTTAAGATAGGCGGCGATTTCTTCCATTAACGTCCGCAAAAGTTCGTCAGTGAGATATGCGCGGCACGGCACTATAAAGTGAAATGCAGTATTCATTCATGCTTCTTATTAATCTCTCCCAACTTCCTCCCCACCAAGGGGCGTCGGCGGCGTTGAAGGTCCAGCTAGATGCTGTTACCCTCAACTGATCGTCCACCTGTCTTTGGATCCAATCTCTAACGTAAGCCTTGATCTCATTATTGGCGCCAATGAAGTTCGTTCCCTTATCAGATCTCATCGTGTTGCTAGTTCCAAAGCGAGCGATCTGTCGGCGTAAACTCAGTATGAAGCTGTTGGTAGATAGATCGTTCACCATATCTAGATGGATCGCTCTACAAGTCATACAGACAAAGATGACACACCATCGCTTGACTATAGTCCTAGCACGATATACTTCAATAGGGCCAAATAAATCCACACCGGTATTAGTAAAGGGTGGTTCATATAAGCTTACTCGTTCCCTAGGTAATTCTGCCTCTCGCTGTGTTAAAGGCCTACTGAATGCTTTCCTACAGGGTATACAGTTCCTAAGAACTTGGTTCAGAGCTCTACGGGGTTTATGAAAATAATAGCGAGTTCGAATTTTGCTAAGAACTCGTTCTCTACCAGCATGGTAAAGTCTACTGTGAACATCTACAATCATCTTGATTTGTATTTCAAGATTTCTAATGAGTATGGGAAACTTAGTGTCAAAGGATAATGGAGCATTAGTTAATCTCCCTCCAACACGTATTAACCCATCTATCATTATGCTAGAGAAATGATCCCTTAAGCACATCTGTGGATTTCTCAACAACAGGACATCACCTTCAAGGCAGAACCCCCTAAGTCGATTTTTGTAGTTCTGAGATAATCGATAAAAACTGTTTATTTTTTAGAGAGATGCCTCAGTTTACTTGTTATTGTGTTTTTTGATAACTAAATATATATAGAATTCATATAATTAAACTTTTAATTTGATTTAGAATTACCTTTGAAATATATTGCGGTTTTTTTGTAAAAATTCTGACTTATGGTGTTTTGCCAAAACAAAGGGGAACACCGTTTTCTGGTATTATCCCGTAACTATGCGATAGTTGCGGGGTATTGCCTAAAAAACAAGGTATCCTCAATTTGGCAAAACACCATAAGTACGAATTTTTACAAAAAACACGCAAAATATATCAAATAATAGCCAAGGCGTATCGTACGTCCTTAATAATTTAGTGCGTAGTGCGCACGTAATACATGTGCGCATTTGTTATTAGCTAATAAGTGCTATCTAACATGTTAACTAGCACATGATCAGGTGTTAGTATTAGCTGTAAACGCAATAATAACAAATAATCACATACAATATAGCTTAACACACTTGCGCACATGTTGGAAATTTTTGAATTCAAAATTCTAAAGGGCTCCATAAGTTTTTGATATTTTGGTATAAATTGCTTCTAAAATAAGTACGGGACTGTAGTTAGAATCATGTATCAATACAAATTGAACAAAATGTAGCCAAAATGCAGAACTATAAGAACAAAATTTAGATTCAAGCAAAGCGGAACTCTAAGTACAAAATATAGCCATGGGTGGTACTCTACAGTAAGAACAAAGTCTAGCTACAGGGTTACAGCTACGTTAAAGTAAAGTTCACTTACAGTACGTCATGACGAATAATTAATGACCTGTCTTTTCTACAGTACGTGGCAACATTTTGAGCAACTCTATCAGCAACTTAGTAAGCATTTCAGGTTGCCGATCAAGTTGCTCTATGTAAACGCGAACTTTGTTGCTGTTAAAGATGCCTCATATTATAACGGAGACTAAAAGTTAATGTTGCTCAAATTAAGTTGCTAGTTGCTGACCAAATTGTCCAAAACGTCCGGCAACCTAGAGTAACTAATAGCAACTTGGACAAAAACGAGAATCATACAAACGAAAAACAAAATATCAATCACGGGCACAAATATTAATGAGGGACACAAACATTAATGAGGGACACAAACATTAATGAGATACACAAACATTAATGAGGGACACAAACATTAATGAGAGACACAAACATTAATGAGATACACAAACATTAATGAGGGACACAAACAATAAACGAGGGACAGATATCAATCAAGGGCACAAACATTAATCATGGGCACTATCGCCCTTCGCACTTAGTATGATTCATGTTACCACCCATACACATACAATATATTACAGTATTACAATTCTCATTACTGTCAAGCAATAAAATAACAACAATAAATAATAACATATTAATCTGACCAAGCCAATAAACTATGTTATTGCCAATTGAAGGAAAGGATTAGGTTACAGAGATGGTTTTTCTAACCAAAACAATAAACGATGTTGTTACTAAAAAGGGAAGGAGTAGGAGTAAAAAAATGATGAACATGAGGGGGAGTCAGGAATGGTAACATGGGGGGGGGGGGGATGGTAACATGAATGGTGGTGGTAGGAGGTAAATTGAAAATATGGGGGTATACCAGCCGGGGGGGGGGGGGGGGGGTAGCAGAAAACAGGCAGCTGAACAACGTATCCGAACGTCGCTTTCAATTAATTTCCATCTAATTAGGAAGATGGAATGTATACAAAACGGCGGTTCTTTGATCGAAACTCACGTTCCCATGGTAGTATTTTTTTCCAGTTAATCACTTAATATCTAATCGTCTGATGGCAAGCATCACCATCGCTCATATTAATATCCATTGGCAACCATGGACCCCTGCCCTATTAATGTTTTGTGTCCCTCATTAATGTTTGCGTCCCTCAATAATGTTTGTGTCCCTAATTAATATTTGTGTCCTGGCCGCAATACAAACCAGTTATATAAATGATAAATTACGGGGTTTTGCCAGGCTATTGTTTCGGATTTAAGGGGTTTTACAGGTTGTTATTTCTGATTTAAGGGGTTTTGCCAGGTGGACTGAATTTCATATACTTGAATTTACGGTGTTTTGCAAGCCAATTATTGACTTGGGGGGTTCTGCCTCGAAGTGGGCATAAGTTACGGGGAACTGTCTTTGGCTTATAACTCAAAAATGGCTGGTAGAAAAGCTTCGGTGTTCTGCCAGACGAAAAAGCCGATATCGAATTACCCAAAAAGTCAAAAACATGAAAATCGAAAAAAATCGACTTAGGGGGTTCTGCCTTGAAGGTGACGAGGAAATACTTATCGGAATCTTCAAAGCATTGCAGGAGTCTCAGTATCTGCTTATTGGTATCTTCATGCTCCTGGTAACTGATCTTCTCCATTAGAAACCTATCTGATACCTTGTATTTGGGAAGATCTTTAATAGCATGGACCTGTGCGTGCAGATGTCAGTGGAGCGGTATCACTAGCAATCTTCGTCCTGGAGTAGTGATGATGGAAGCATCGCTTCAAATACACGACGGCCTTACAAAGCCGATTCCAGGAGCTATAGTGATTTATCGCTCTCTGCAGGAGAGGTGAGAGTCCCTGCGAGACGTCTGGTGTTCCAGATTTCCAGTCTCTTTCTCTAATTTCCACAACAGATTTATTTGTGGCGGGGGAGTTTAGATCCACAGCGTCGTCTCCGGAGTTAGTACAGACAGATCTATCACGGGTTTAAATAACTTCAATTTACTCGTCCGGGTTTTAGGTTTGATTTTCTCCGCTCCCTTGGCTTGTCTAATCTCAGCCGTGGTGAGATGAGGAGGCCATTCATCCTCTTCTTTACTTAGGAAGTCGGGTCCACCTAACCAGTCTGGAGTATCTATCAGTTCTTGAGGAGTTGCTCCTCTGGAGGCGATGTCGGCTGGATTAATCGTCCCAGGGCAATGTCTCCATTGATCTACATTAGTGCGACTAAGTATAATGGCGACTCTGTTGGTAACGAAGACGCTGAACTGACAGACTTCATTGGTTATATACTCCAAAACGAGTAAAGCATCAGTCCAATAGACAGTTTTCTCCAGTGGATAGTCGATCTGTTCTGTGACATTCCGGCCGATGGCAGTAGCGTATAGAGCCGCCTTTAACTCCCGCTCGAGGAACTCGTAGCTTGTTGTTTATCAAGGCCTTAGAGGTAATCAAGGCAACTTTAATTCCATCCGGAGTTTCAACTCTCAGGTAGGCTACTATACCTATTCCCATATCGCTGGCGTCTCCAAACACATGGAGTTGATAGGAATACGTGGGGAGAATGTGACCAAAATATGAACGGGAAATCGTAAAGTTCTCGATAGATGGTAGAGAATCTTCCCATTTCATCCACTTCTTTAGTAGTTCTCCCTTAAGTGGATCGTCCCACGAGTGGTTTTCAAGCCACATTTGTTGAACTAAACTCCGAGCAACCAATATAACTGGGCTAATAAATCCCAATGGATCGAAATAAGTGCTCAGGATACTTAGACAAATCCGTTTAGTTCGAACTGGATTATCTCGCTGTTTTAGCTGGAAAAACAGGATATCTCTCTCCATGTCCCATTTCAGACCAAGCGTCTTGGTTTCCGGAAGATCGTCCTTGATAAGGTCCAGGTCTTTAACCCCTCGGTCTTCTACCGGGATCGATTCCAGAAACTCACGGGAGTTGCTAGTGAATTTGGTTAGTCGAAATCCACCGCGTTTCAAACATTCTACCGTTCCCTTGGCAACATCAATGGCTTCTTCCACCGATGGGAGGGACTTTAAATTGTCGTCCATATATATATCCCGTTTGATGTTGTCGATAACTGCTTTAGAGAAGGCGTCTCGGTTGTCATCAGCAGTGGTGCGCACTACTGAACAAGCGTTCGAGGGGCTCGAGATGATCCCAAAAGCCTGTATGGTCATCCAGTACTCCACTGGTTTTTGGTTGAGGTCTCCTTCAGGCCACCACAGAAATTGTAGGCTGTCTCGATCCCTATCCAGCACCTTAACTCGTAAGAACATGCCTTCTATATCCGAGGCGAAAGCGATAGAATATTGCCGTAATCTTAAGAGTATTCCCAACAAGGATTGGAGTAAGTTGGGTCCGGCAACAACTCAGAATTAAGGGATTGGCCCATGTAAAGGGCGGAGCCGTCGAATACTACCCGGACTTCGTTGGGTTTACCGGGTTTGGGAACGTAATGATGTGTTAGATAATACGTTCTCTCAGTTATGGCTGTTTCTTCCGGTACTCACTCCGCATATCCCTTATCGATGAATTTCTTCAGCTGGGTCTTATATATCTCTTTAGCTGAAGCATTGGCCATAAGACGCCGATGTAGTTGCGCGATTCTCTTCTCTGCTAAGGGTCGGTTATTTATAAAGTTGGGTTATCGCCGTCGGAATGGAAGACCAATCTCATACCTACCTTGATCTTTAAGAAAACGTGTAGTCATTTCCTGGATCTGCTTGGCTCTTTCCTCCTCGACCGATAGTGCTTTGTCGTAGGAATTAGGCTCTACAGCTTCTTGAGTAAAGAATCGTACAGCGTGTTCATCACGAATCTTAGCGTTGTGTCGATCTATCACCTCATTTAGCTCGTCATTGTAGTCGAATTGTCCGCCATGATTGATGAGATGGCACAGGTGCACTTGGTTTCTCCAAGCTTCACTTTCGGTGAGGAGGTCGATTGTATTTTCCTCGTCAAATAATTGGGTAATATCGTCGTTATTTGAGGAGTATGGTGTTCCCTCAGGTGTGGTCTCTCCCTTACTGATTTCTTCTTCCCATTCACTCACCTGGTGTATGTGGTCAGTAGGTGATCTTTCCATGAGTGTTCTACGGGAAGGTCCAGTGAAGTACCAACCTACTCTTGTTCTTCCCGCATATGTTTGCAATGGTTGCGGTCGAGCAGGCCGTTTTTCTAATGTCTCAAGCGCCTCATGCGCATTTTGGCCGATCAATATCTGTACCCCTGGGTAGTCGGTGTTGAATCTAGGGATATTATGCTGCTGGGTAAAATCGTCTTCATCCCAGTTGTAAGGTTCCACTTGGCTGGTAGCAAAGTTCTTTATCGTCACCATTTTTACTGACCTTATGCTGTATTCTCCTAGTTCGTCCTGGGGAGTGGACAATGCGCCTACATAGTAGTCTGTAGCTACTGTAGATTTCCAAACCTGCATAATTCCTGAAAGGTTCAACTTAGTTCGGAACTTGGGTTGTCCAGCAAAGATGTCTTCAGCTAGTTCTTTGTCGATGAATGTTCCTGTGCTGCCGGAGTCTAGGAGGGCGTTTACTATAAAACTCTTTCCTGGCCCATGGACTCTCAGCTGAACTACGGGGAATTCCCGAATTCTGACGTTGGAAGTTGGCGCTTTCCAAGACGGTTGTCGGTCTGGAATATTCGATTGGACTTCATTATCGGTCTCAGTCTCATACGTAAGCGCTCGATACACCGCGGTGTTTATCATATAACAGGATTCGTTTTCATCGGAGAATTCGTCCATGTAAAATCCTTCCTTCTCAGAGCTGTGGTCAGTGTCGTTCACATCACTGAATTGGACATGTAGTTCGGACTCACTTACCTGACTCGGGCTGGTTCTTTCAAACTCGGTGTGCAGCAAGATATGATGTTTCGCGCCGCACTTAGCATACCTTGCATCAGAGTAACAGGTTCGCCATTGGTGTCCTTGTCTGAGACAATTATAACACAACCGCTTATCCCACGTGACATCAAGTCTATCTTTTAGGGAATTCTTTAAGAATTCATCACATACACTTAAACGATGGGGCCCGTCGCACAATGCACATTTGGGTTTGATGTTACTTACTTTACCTTGGGTAGTGTTGTGCACACTTGTTCTTTCCTCGGACTTTCTTCCATGAATTATCTTAGGAGACGTAGGAGGAGTTTTTGTTACCTGTTCTCTCCTGTCACTGGTTCGAGACTTAAATTTACTTACGTCTTTAGGTGCTTAGTTGACATAGTAAGATCTTTCGGTGTCTTTTCTGCTGTTCTCCTCTTGAGAGGTTTGGCTTTCGCCGTCATCGGTATAACACACTGGTGTTACCTTTCTCCTAGAAACGGGTTTTTCAATTACCTTATTTTCCAGTGTCTTCTCTCGGGACTGCTTTAGGAGCTGTAATCTTACCTCTCCATTTAAGAATGACATGAGATCAGCCATGGTAGGGTCTCTTTGTTGCTGGTCCATCATATAGAGCACTCTCTTGTCCCAACGCGTACCTACTCCACCCTTCGGCAAAGTAGAGGCCACTGCTCCAACAACCATAGAACTCTGATATTCATGAGACTTACCTAGCCAATCTAACTGTCTACAGATCTCCTGGATCTCATCGGAAAATTCTATAATCCCGCTGCTAAGAAACTTTCGGGGCGCTACTAATTTCGCATACAAATACCAAGCTATGTTTGTCCTATTACCATACCTGATGTTTAGCGTATCCCAAACTTGTCTTAATCCATCGGGATGTCCAATAAATTTTAACGCCATTAACTTGGGAGGTCCTTCCAAACACTTGATGAGGAATCTAAGTTTCTCTCCGTTAGATAGTACAGAGTTCTGTATGTTATCTTTGTAATATTCAATAAAAGGTAACCATTTCATCTCATCTCCATTGAACTTGACGATCTCTCCCACCTTTACCACTTGACGGGCTTCGGTTCTAGCCATTTGACGCGTAAAACTTTCTTGTGCCATCGTATTATTTAATATTGAGTTATCGGTATATAAATTTCTCGGATTATGATCAGGTCTATATGGAATATCATTATCAACAGGTTTATAATTATCCTTAATAGGGTTTACTATAGGAGCTTCTACTTCACTAGCAGTATAGATGCGTGTAGGCTACACACCTTGCGCATGAAATACTTCAGACCTAACAGGTTGACACATTGTTACAGGGGGTGGTGGTATACCCTTTTGTATATTTACTAACTTATCGCATTCTAACGCGATACTCTGCTGCACTTCTTGCAATTCTAACCTACCCTCTCTTACTGTTCCCTTTAACTGCTGAACAGTCCCTTCCAACTCCCGGACCTGTTGGGAGGAACGTACCCGATGTTCCTCCATTTGTCCGAGCAGGAGATCCATCCCCCGCCGTCGCTCATCCACCCACTCTACCGCTGAAGCGGGAGTCGCCAACATAGTAGCGGGCAGACGAGGGACGACGGGCGACAAATCGTTGATGTCTTGCTCGGCGTCCAGGACCGGGGCGGATTCAGGGACTATTCTACTGGGCACAGGTAGTTTAGTACTGTGCAAAGGGAATTTAGAGTGAGGTTCTGGAAGTACAGGGGTCTCTATCACAGAGGGGGTGGCTTCGAGAACAGGCCTAATTATTTCAGGCTCATCTACTATAGTCGGGAGTCTTTCTACTCTAATAATTTGGTCTGTGTGTTCTGTACTACCTAAGTCTGCACTAGCTAGTTGCCTTCTCACAGCTGGGGGCAAATTAGGCAATTTCTGATGGTGGGGCGTTCTTCTACGTTTACTGGAACGAGATCTATTTCCTCCGCCTTCAGGATCTGTTGTATCGCCTTCATCAGATGATGTAAATCCCTGCCTCTTGGGAGTAGATTGACTTATCATCTGCATTTGACTAGCTGTTCTCCGTTTATTTAAGTAGTCTTGCTTCTCTTGAAGATTTTCCAACTCTAGTTGGGCTGTTTCTTCAGATGCCCTCCGTTCTGCTGCTGCCACTGCCTCTGCTGCCTTTCTTTCCGCTTCTGCCACTGCCGCTTTTCTTTCTACCTCTGCCGCTTTTCTTTCCGCTTTTCTTTCTGCCTCTGCCGCTGCCGCTGCCGCTGCAGCTTTTCCTTCCGCTTCTGCCTCTTTTCTTTCCGCTTCTGCCACTGCCGCTGCCGCTGCCGCTTTTCTTTCAACTTCTGCCGCTGCCGCTGCGGCTGCCTTTCAGTCTTCTATACGTTTTTTCTTTAATTGTTCTTCCTGTTCTCTAGCGATGAGGATGCTTTCATCAAATTTAGCCTGCTCCGCGGCTAACATTTCCGCATCTAATGAGTCTAACACAAATTTGGCTCCCTCACTATTAGGGTGAAGTCCAGCTAGCCGTCTCCTTAACTCTTTGTCACCTATAAATCGTTGATAGTCCGACAGATAGATGTCAATAGCGTCCTTCTTCTGAGGTTTCTCTGATGTAACGTCGCTTTCCACCTGAGAAAAGGTAGCGTCCGTTGATTCTCCGTGGGTCGCGCGCTCAGTTAGCTGAATTTTCCATTGTGTTGTTCCTTGGACTTTAAGACTCACCCATTGGAACCAAGTCTTTATGGCAACTTGCAACGACGTGTCTTGGCTTCTCTTTGAGGCTTCCTCAAAGGCCGAAAGGATCAGTCTGATCCGTAAGATTTGTTCTCTAACTTGATAAAGCAGCTCTCCCTGCTCTTGAGGTCCTTGGGGTTGTTGAAACAGTTGTTCCTCTAATCGCTCCAAAGAGCTGAAGAATCCCTATACATATCCTGCTGCCGACCTCTTCCATACAGCTGGATCTCTAGTGTCCTTTACCACTCCCATCCTGTATAAGTCCTCCCAGGCAGCTTCCGATAAGTTAAACGGGAGTCCGGGTCCGGGGAAGTTCCATTGTGTCTAGACAATAGACTTCAGTTCCTCCATTGTGTATCCCGCATAACTGTCCTTGGTCGATCGCTTACTTCTCGCCCAATCGATTTGATGTTCCTCCACCGCAATCAATACCCTAGTGAGTACGGCTTCAGGAAGAATGAGAAGTGGATCCGAATAAACCGCTTCTGCCATCTTTGCTCCGATCTCGGGTATCAACTCTACAGTATCTGAACTACTGGAGCTATCGGGCCGCTGAGAAATAAGTTCTAGGTTCAGGTGTTGCTGCTGTTTAACAGCTGCCTCTTGGTCCCGCTTGACTTGAGCCCGAGTGCCTATAATAGAACTACGGTGCTTGACTAGCCTAAGGTCTGATACTACTACTGAAGGGATGACCTTTCTTACAGTGGGAGGGGACTTGGACTTCGGTCTCAGATGTTCTGCACTCCTGTCTGAGTCGCAGACTGTTCTTTCTAGGAGACTATCTGACAGAGTTTGCTTTGTGTCAGCCATGTTTGATTGTACAGTTGAATGCCTACTACTATAACGACAGTTAAAGCAAGGTCTAGTAATTCAGTATCAACTGCAAGCCTAGTGATCAATTACAGATACCGTTACTCAATGTAACGCGATATATATAATATATTAGAATACCGGTATACACTTATAGTATATATATAAGTATGATTATAGACTAGGATTAATTACAGAATACCGGTATATAATTTCAGCATAAATTTATAGAAATAAATATAATAAGCCTACTATAAATACCGGTAATGTCAATTATTTTAGAATAACTGAATTTCTGAATTTTAGGGTTACTTTCCTTTACTTTATTACTGTTATCAAGCAGTAGCTCAACTGATATTAAGACCCAATTGATGTATAACAGGCCTACTATTTTATAAATCGGTTTGAGTTGATTTATAATATATATATACCCGTATAATGGGTTTTGTCAAAGTTTGAAATAAATGTTATTATTTCTGGTAAGGAGTCACTACACAGAAGCTGAACGCTCTCAGTGGAGTGCTACCTGTTAGACACTAAAACAAATAATTATACTTTACTAAGTTACTTATTACTACAAATTACATACAATTACTGTGTGAGATTACAATCTCTTAAATAAACACCAAAAGTTACACGTACAAATTTTAGGGTAATTTTGCAGGAAATCTACAAACCAGCCTAACAAGGAGTTAGAATTTCGGGTTCTTACAAACGGACAGGAAACTACGGTATTTGAAAATAATTGAGCAGTAGTAAATAAATTGCGTTGTCCAGATAAGAAAATACCACCGTCTGACGACTTATAGTCTTTAGCTCTACAGCTCTATAAGTACTACGTTATGTACCCAGAGTGTCCTTACCTAGAAGTTAATTACCGCAGCCAACCAGAGCTAATGTGCCTATTAACCACTTTACAACACAAATATACTGCCTACACACTAATTACCTTCGGAAAGTACTGTACACTAAACCCTAAATTAGGTACAAATACTTATACAACAAATAACCAGCAGTTAAAGATACTTGTACAGCTAAAAGAACCACAGTATCTGCTGGAGTGACTAGAGCATAAAATCACCAGTCTTTACCTACGCCAAGCAGCCCTGATGTAGTACCGGGGTTAATTTAACTATAACGGTATGTATAACAAGCACAATTACTGTAGGAATAAACTTGGGGAGTTATGTAGGTTGCGAATACTCGCATATACTCTGAATAATAAATATTACACTACCCGTGCAGACTACACAAACAAAATACAGACCAAACGCTGGCAGACTACTATCAAGCCTAAATAACCTACAGTATATGCAGTTAAATGGTTAATGGCGAAATGGTTAGTTAGTATGCGTTCTAACCGAGTAGTACGACGTATTCTTTCGGGGGGGATTTACCTTACAGCACTGGATGCCCCCACCTTCCTAACTTGTACTTTATCGGACATACACTCTATACACACTGCAATCTCTTCAGACTTAACAACAGTCAGACAACAATCCAGTCTACAAATTATCTGTACAATTTGAACGCCTTCTGCTCAATATTACACTTACAGATAAATAAAACTGACAGAAATAAGTAAAATCTCAATAAAAAACCAGGGCTGCAGTCCCTAATTAAATATCAAGACTTACCGGTATATAATTAAAAAAATCGAATAATACTGTTGTACCTGTAAGTACCGGTTTGGGTAGATGGGCAGGTAGGCCTACAGCTTACCGCTCGACCAGTACTTTCGACTTTATTGCCTACGGTGCAATAAAGAAACTAAAAATCTATTATTGTTCGCGCTTTCAGACCTTCAGACCTTTAGAACAACATATCCAT
Organism: Nemertoderma westbladi; assembly: GCA_032718475.1. Lineage (NCBI taxonomy): Eukaryota > Metazoa > Xenacoelomorpha > Nemertodermatida > Nemertodermatidae > Nemertoderma > Nemertoderma westbladi. Next base: position 33,543 of record JAUCBJ010000187.1, on the reverse strand, counting down.
CAACATATAACAATTAATAACAGACAGTAAACAGAAGTAAAATAATGCAGGTTGGTATGGTTTGGTTTGATTTGATAATAGATTTACGTTCTTATAATCAAAGCCGTCTAATGTTTGGCTAAAGTCTGAAACTTCTACAGAAGCACAGAATAATTTCTAAGCCGATGTTCTGAGGCTCAGAAAGGTAAACAAAAACCGTAATGCATTGCGCGGTTTTCCGTAGGCCTCTGTGCAAGATAAAATGAAAATCGCTCTGATTGGCTGAGCGAGCTGAACAAAGAGATGTGCCACGTTTACAGTAAATCAGCTGACAGATTTCGTCATCTGAGTTCCAGTCTTTTAGAGTATTAGGCGCATTGCGGCAGAAAATGGCTTGTTATGTCCGCTAAAGCACCTACACGTTACATTGCGGAGAAAATGGCTTGTTATGTCCGCTAAAACACCTACACGGTATATTGCGGAGAAAATGGCTCGTTATATCCGCAAAAGCTTTTACAGGTGAAAAGGTGAAGGTTGATCTGTGTTGTGTAACTACTGTATGAAGGTGGTTCACTAATGGCTAACAGTAGGCCTAAAGTGAAAATATGTATTGATTAGGTTATATCTATAATCGGAGTGCTGCATTGCAACTGCATTGAGATGCTTTGATAGCTTAATAAAATAAAATTGTGCCACCACCATGCAATCTACAATTAACTTGCTGTAATGCAATGTGTTGACAAAATCGCACAACCACAATCCACTTTCATTCCAGCCAACTACATTTTGTATTTGCTGTGCCATATATGACTCATCATGCAGTAAAATATTTCGATACTTTTGATATCGCCAATGCATAGCGTGCCATATGTGATACACCAATAAAACGCATTATTGCATTGAAAATTGTTAATTTTTTTAATTTTTCTTATAATTTCCTGTTTCACCGGTGGACAATAAGCCTAAAAATAAGTTTATCTCAAATATTTCTAAAAAAATAAGTATTGCTTGTAAGGGTTAATATGGTCATTTCATACATTGTAAATTTAGTAGCACTTAAATTATCGCTAAATTAAAATGAATTTCTTCTAACACATCTGCTGCACTGCTTTTACAAGTACCAGTTTCCGGTCTGCATGTGTGAAGGCCCTATACAGTAGATAGATTGCAATAATTTGTATTTAACTTAACTGTACTTTATGTATCTAGGTATAATCGACATCAAAATTGCTACCCCGGCTTATTAACAAATTTACACCCTCACAACTCCCTATCACACATCAATTTCGATCGCAATTCTAGCTATTTGATTAATACAAATGAAATTGAGCAACTTTTCTGGATTATAAAAGTGACGACATGATGTCCCGTTTTGTATTATAAAGTACAGTATGTACACCATGACCCGTAATATACAGTAGTGTCATTTTGTGATGCCACGGAACACCCCCCCCCCCCCCCCCCCCCAAAAAAAATAATAAATTTCTACAAACCTTTATCATATTGCTTGCAATTTAAAACATAACTAGTTCAACTAGTTCAACTATGAAGCCGAAATTTTCGATTTTTCCTATAAATGTTTTTTATAAGCGTTTTAAAAAGCGTCTTTTGCGAAATCGCACCCTCCGTATCGTGGCCATTCTTCACATTAGTCGTAATTTTTTATATCATTAGAAAGCTTTTAGCGAAATATTGAACGAGACATGTGGAATTATGGAGTAAATTATCTTAATCTATGATCTTAAAAAACATTATGTAGAATGAATTTCATTTATAATTACCTGAATGAAGTACTTTTTACTATTATAAAGTAGGGGGGGCCTCGCGCTTCAACCACTACAGCTGCACAGCCCCCCCCCCCCCCCCCCCCCCAACTCTAAATCCGACCCTGTACGTACATATATAATTAAATAAGGTCGCAACACAATAAATATTCATATAAAGGTATGAAGATGTCATGATACAGACAAAACAGAGAAGTCACAATGTCCGTTTTGATGGGAACGTAAAATCCGGGAACATACTGTCCGTAATAAGGCAACTACACAAAATGGAAAATGGAAATATTTATCAAAATTCCATAAGATAACATTTTAAGAATTGTCAAAATCCTTTCGAATGAGCCAAAAAAATATAAAATTGGTTGAAAAATGGCGGATGAGTAGTAATTTGAAAATTTAAAATCTCATTCCGGGATAAAGGCCTTAAAATTTTAAACCTTCCCACGCAAAACTACGTCTATGGGGTCTGTCTGTCTTGTTGGTTAATAATTTTGTTAAATTGTTTTAAATAGTTGTTAGAAACTACAGTACTAACCTCGCATCACCCGAATACAGCGTTTGTTTTGAATCGGGGCCGGATAGGTTCAGGATTTCTCCTCCTCGTTTTATGATAAATAGGTTTTTGTTGCGTATTTGTTGGTTCTGGTCACTATTGACAGCAATGGCCAGTGTAACTAACAAGAATAGAATAAACCAATTCATATCTAATATCTTTGTGGAGTGGAGGGATAATTAAATTATGTGATAATTATCTACCGCTAAAGTACAGTAATACTTTTTTTCACTATTCTCGAGGCATTTTATTTACCGTGCGTCAGCGAGGTTAATAAAGGGTCGAGAGAATATTGAAAAAAAAAATCCTACGTTTTTTTTTTTCCCTATGTAAGCCTAATAATACGTAATTTTATTCTTAAATTGGTACTTTTTTTGTTGCTTAATTCTTTAATTAAATGTACAGCGATATACAGTAGTGGTACAAAATAAATTGATCTATAGTACAGTACTCTTCAACTCCTGATGCTGCCTTACTCAATGTTAAATAATTTAGTGTTCTCGAATATTTATTACGTAACTAGAGAGCCGCTTAACAACATAACCCAATATTGGATATTGAGTTCCGTTTTGGAGTACGCCGCGCAGACACTAAATTTTCCATAACTTTTGAGTGCGTGCATGGATTTTGATAAAATTACGTGAAAACCTTTTTTTCGTCAATGCTCTTTGAACACATTTAATAAAAGTTAAGAAATTGTTTAAATTTTTTCGGTGGGATGAAAAGTAAAATCATTGCAAACGTAGTGGTTACTTTATTTCCTAGCGAAAATAGTGCAACTTTTTCTCCCGATTTGGGTCTAAATTCGAGCAAAAAAGTAACAATTTAAGATTAAAAATTTTTAATTACTGTAGTTGAGCTTTTAAAAAAAAGAAATAATATATTATGTAGTTTTTATCAGCAAATCTTACAATTTTGGAATAAATCTACATTTTATGCGATTATCCAATTAATTACAGCTCTCATTATTTATCATCAGTTTATTAGGAAGTCAATAATTCTAGTTTCTAAACACGCCTTTTATCGTCGAATCATTAATTTGTGCTTCACAATCCGTCAATCAAATATAATTGTGTTACTTTGGTAACTTAACAGTTCTAAGTAGCAAAATTTAACACTATTACTTCCCATTGATAGCGGATTCATTGAGGGAGGAGGAGCGGGGAGGTGGGGCTAGCACCCCCCCCCCCCCCCCCCCCCCCCTATTTTGGAAATGGCGAAATATATTTATACAAGCATGTGCCGAAAATAATGGAGATTTCAAATCTACAATCTTTCTTATATCTTTTTCAAACTCAAGTTATTAGCCAAAACGTAAGAACAAGCATGAAACATTTCGTAGAATTTCATTCAATTTTGACAAAGTTATTGTTGAACAAATAAAAATGATATTATCTAAAATAGCGGGAAGGTTTGAATTGTTCCTTAAACTTTAACCACCCATATCTCAGAATGATATTATTTTTAAAAAGGCTATTTATCCGCAAATTTTAACTGAAATAAGTTGAAATTTGGTGCACTTGTTCTGAATAACTTTGTCCATAATTCTTCTGAACAAATTTGGCTGGAAATACCCTGGAGCCTTTTTATATCAAAAAGGCATTGTGATATAAATAAATTACATTATTACCGTATTGGCGGGAATTTCAAATAGCGTACTACTGTATTATATACCGGTGTAGTACAAGTTGGGTCCTAGGCTAATAGGGAACTTACTATGATATTTTAAACTATAAACTATCGAATAATAATTAATATTAAGTATTTTAATATGTTATTATATTTTGTGAACTTGTCCAGCGACCAGTCCACCCTTTCCCAACACCACAAGATATTGCCTCTTCTGTCCCAGCTGCATCGAAATGGTTTGCTACTCTAGACGCCACAAAAGGTTACTGGCAGATTCCTTTGGACAATGACAGTAAACCATTCACAACTTTCTTAACGCCATGGGGCCGGAAGAGATATGCCCGAGCTCCAATGGGTTTGTCAAGTTCTGGAGATGAATATTGTGCACGAGGTGATGCAGCTCTAGATGGCATTGCATCAAAACTGAAAATTGTGGATGATATACTTGTCTATGGTGATACATTTGATAATGTTAAAGTCACTATAAGAGAAATTATGGATAGATGTCAAAAGCATCAAATTACCTTATCAAAAAAGAAATTCATAATTGCTCAGGAAGTTCGTTTTGCTGGTTTTATTATTAGTAGCAAAGGTACTAAACCAGATCCAGAAAAAATTGCTGCAATCCGTGACTTCCCTACTCCTAGCACAATCACTGACCTAAGAAGTTTCTTTGGGTTAGTCAACCAACTCTCACAATTTTCCCCTGGAGTTGCCCAGAAGTCAGCACCATTACGTGGACTTTTATCTCCGAAGAATGCCTATCAGTGGTTGGATGAACACACTGAAGCCTTTGAAGCAACTAAATTGTCATTGACAACTACACCAGTTCTAGCACATTATGATCCGAAATTGGCAACGTTCTTATTAACTGATGCTTCCAGAACCGGAATTGGTTATGCCCTGTTACAAGAACACAATGATGGAAGTAAACGGTTAGTGCGTTGTGGATCACGCTACTTATCAGATGCCGAGACAAGATATGCTGTATGTGAAATAGAACTCCTTGCTATTCAGTGGGCAATATATTGTTGTAAACTATACCTTATTGGTACAGCATTTGTCGTCCACACTGATCATAGACCGCTTATTGGTATATGCAATGGTACTAATCTTGATGCTATACAAAATCCACGTCTTCAAAGATTACTTGAAAAATTATCGGGTTATGTGTTTAAACTAGAGTGGGTGAAAGGAAAAACTCATAATATTGCTGATGCTCTTAGTCGTTCGCCAATATCAGATCCCGATCCAATTGACAAAGTTGTTGATAAAATATCCATTCAAGAGATTATTTGTCAACATCTTCAATCAAATGATATTGGCATAGATAAAGATAATTCACTTGGAATTATTAGAGCAGCTGCAAAAGATGATGATGATTATCAGATCATATACAATGCAGTGAAGGACAAAGTTGATGTTGTGAAACTTTCCATCAACCACCCAGGTCGGTGCTATAAAAAGGACTGGAATCGCTTATCTGTAGATGATGGTCTGATCATGGTTGATGCTACAAGGATTGTGGTACCAGCCAGTCAACGACGTAATATATTGAAGATTCTTCACCTATCTCACCAGGGAATAACAAGAACAAAGTCTCGTGCTCGAACTTTGTTTTGCTGGCCTGGAATGGGAAATGACATAAAACAAGTCATAGAAGACTGTGAGATATGTCAAACCATGCGTCCAAGTCAGACTCAGGAACCAATGAAACCTGATTCATCTGAAACAACAGCAAGGCCATTCGAATCAGCTAGTACCGACATGTTTGAGTATGCAGCAAAACACTTTTTAGTTTATGTTGACAGATATTCCGGATGGCCATGTGTCGCTTCATTCGGAAGATACCCAACGAGCAAGAATGTGATCGATACTCTACGAACTTTATTTGCTGATTGGGGTATTCCCAACCGTCTTAGAAGTGATGGAGGACCCCAATTCAGTTCAGGTGAATTTGGAAAGTTCTGCACAGAAAATGGAGTAGAACATGAAACTTCATCAGCAGGATATCCTCAGTCCAACGGTCATGCTGAGGCTGGCGTTAAAGCAATGAAGACATTAATTAAAAAACATTGGAAAAATGGGTGTCTTGATAAAGTATCCTTTGAACCCGCTCTATTAGAATGGAGAAACACACCAAGAGAAGATGGGTTGTCCCCTGCACAATGGCTGTTTGGCAGGCTTCAACGAACCAATCTTCCAGCACACCAGTCTGCATATAATTCGATACACCCGATGGAGATAGATAATGCACTCACCAAGCGAGATTATGTTTTCAATCGACATAAACAATTATATAACTCGAGATCACACCCATTGCGAAAGTTAGCTATAGGAGATCCTGTTCGTATTCGGGACAAAATCCATAAAGATTGGAAGAGTACAGGAATTGTCACATTCATTCGCGGAAATGGACGTTCATATATAGTGAAGAAGGATAATAATGGTAGAACATACCTTCGCAATCGTCGATTTCTACGCCCTCTCACCAGTGATTCGAATGTGATAACTGATAATGATTAATCTAAATGGAGGCTCAAATGAAACAAACAGTGGTGTTAGATTAACTCAAGTACTATAATACAAACTAACTGGTATATTATAATACTCGGTGGAGGGAGAGTTGTGATATACATAAATTACATTATTACCGTATTGGCGGGAATTTCAAATAGCGTACTACTGTATTATTATACCGGTGTAGTACAAGTTGGGTCCTAGGCTAATAGGGAACTTACTATGATATTTTAAACTATAAACTATCGAATAATAATTAATATTAAGTATTTTAATATGTTATTATATTTTGTGATCTGATCGGGAGCCAGATATCACAGGCATTTTTGTTCTAAAGTGACCCAAATCCAATTTCAGTTAAAAACGTTCAGAAGAATAGATGCGGGGTTCTTCTGAACTTATATTCTAAATATTGATAAATTCCAACAAATATTAGTGGAGAAATAGACTTTGGCGCAATAAGACAATTTGGGCCAATAAAGTGCCATTTTGGGGACAATTTCAAAATTTTTTGGTTTGGCTATATTTAAAATAGCCCAGACGATGTTTAGTAGCAAAAAAATAAGTTTCACCCCATATTAGGGTCCAGAGACACCAAAATGTGAGGTTCCATATGAGGTGCACCCCCCCCCCCCCCCCCATTTGTACATCTAATAAATTTCAGATAGGTCCAGATATAATTTCAACACCTAAATTTGAATATCAAAAATATCAAAGAAGGCAAATCTAGAATATTTGATAGCATATCACTACAGTATAACCATCGGGTAAAGCCCTGTAAGCCATGTATTAATTGTGTTAAGGAACGTCTTTCCCCATTTTAATCTTCCGCTAAATTATAGCTTTTATATATAATTATCAATAATTATTACCGAGTTTATTAAATTTTGCACGAATTTGGTTATATAAAGAGGCTTTTAGTTTATTTATAGACGCAGTTCAGACGTTATTTTGTAAAACTTCACAATTAAGAGGGGGGTTCACCCCCAGTCTTTTTTTTCATCATATTTTTTTAATGTGTTTTCCGATGTAAAGTTTTATGGTGATTCCGAATCTGAAATCAATTTTTCGATAAGGCATTTTGTTCTCGAGTTATGGCAACTTTTGTAATTTTCACACAAAATTGGAAATTTTTTAATTTTGATGCTGCACCACATTTGACACCAAAAAAGACCATCAAACACCCCGAAATGTTCAAATATTTTGCCATTTTCGGAATCAGCGGTGAAAATTATCCTATAGGTATCAAAACCACAAAAGTAGATTATATTTGAAAAATTTGAAAAAATTTTCACTTTTGGTGCATGTTTGGTCAGTTGTTATCAGGATGAAATTTATGTCAGTTTACTCGCATTGGCTTTTTTGGCACACTTTCTCTATCTACTTTTTAACTACTCAACGGATTTTCGTTCTGTTTGCAGAATTATGTAGAGGAATATTCGCCGCAAAAATTGAATAGACAGAATTTTGAATTTTTTTTTCAAAAAAAAGTTTATGGCATCTTTTGTGTAAAAAATCGCGAAATTTTGGATTTTTTCGATTTTTCGGTATTTTTTAAACGAAAAAAGTTATAACTTTTTTTTTAAACAAAATTTCAAAATTCTGTCTATACAATTTTTACGCGGAATATTCCTCTACATAATTCTGCAAACAGAACGAAAATCCGTTGAGTAGTTAAAAAGTAGATAGAGAAAGTGTCCCAAAAAAGCCAATGCGAGAAAAATGACATTTAAATTTCATCCTGATAACAACTGACCAAACATGCACAAAAAGTGAAAATTTTTTCAAATTTTTCAAATATAATCTACTTTTGTGGTTTTGATACCTATAGGATAATTTTCACCGCTGATTCCGAAAATGGCAAAATATTTGCACATTTATGGGTGTTTGATTGTCTTTTTTGGTGTCAAATGTGGTGCTGCACCAAAATTAAAAATTTGAAATTTTGGGTGAAAATTACCAAAGTTGCCATAACTCGAGAACAAAATACCTAATCGAAAAACTGAACTCAGATTCGGAATCACCATAAAATTTCACATCGGAGAACACATTTAAAAAAATATGATGAAAAAAAAGACTGGGCGGGTGAACCCCTCCCCCCTTAATATGTTGTTCAGAAATCATTCGCTGTTATAAATTAATCCACAACCAACCATGTTGTGTTCTTGTAATTCCTACTGAATTAAAGAATTTAAACGAAAACTATTTGTTTATATTAGGCCTACTCAGTATTTATTACATTTTAAAGTACAATACCTATAATGTCCATCATATTGTCCGTCATGTTTTAATGCTTAAAACCGTAAACCGTGTAATTATTTTAATGTATTTTAAACAATCCAAATTATGCCATTATATATGCCATTATCGCCAAAATATCTGCTTCTTTACCGATTTCTATTTATTTATATTATATTATATGCTTATTTTATACTAACTCTTTTTATTAAATCTTTATACTTTTAATGTATGTCCTTTTATTTAACCCATTTTATTAAATCTTTATACTGTAGGAATTTTAAGTAAGATATTTTATAATCCGCGTGATAATTTAATGTATGTCCTTTTATTTAATTTTAAACAACTGTATTCCCAGGGGACCCGCATGGAAACGAGACATTGTCTCTTGGCTTGGAGCTATCCCCGACATCATATTTCACATATATTTCAGTATAACTCGAACTAACGGTAGTATCTCATGTGCAAGTCCGTCTCAAATTATGTGTAAATGTGTTTCTTATGTCGGTGTTTGTTTATACTCTACCACATTTACTTTCTTATTGTTTTCAAACTTTGATGTCAATAAAACAATTCCAATTCCAATAAGCCGCCAACCGCAATATTACCAATAAAGTACAGTGCGTTGCGTGTTAAATTCGAGAACAACAAAACTTGGCCTATATTATTATATTCTATTAAATTTTAACTAAATAACTAAAATTACTAGACCGCAATATTCTCCGATAAACTACTGTACATCGCAATATTATTCGATAAAATTACACCGCTGGCGCTATACTGTAGTATCCGTTAACAAAGACCTTAACATCTTGCGTTCATCCAATATGTTATTCCATATACAATTTCTCACACACACACAACACGACAAATACCGGTAGTACAGTACCTCACTACCAACATTGATTCTTTCTATACATATTATTATTATTATGCGACACTTTTACCTGATTAAATAGACACTTAGATAATTAGCATTGCTCGCTTACGCCGCCACAGCTAGTTTTACGTCTTAGTGTCACACGAAAAAACGGATAATTATTTTCGATGTAATAAATCGTTATTATTTAATTTCCCGCTAGTCTAAATATCCTTGTGAATTGTGTTAATTTTAACATTAATGAATAAAATAATAAATTTATACACTAATAATATCAATGCCCTCCACCTCTACATAGTTGATATTTTGAAGATCATTCATCAATTCGGAAAAAATCATTCCGCTCACAACTGCATTGTTAAGAGAGATGACAAATCAGCAACCCTTCTTCGAATGGCTTTTCTAAAAAGAAAATGCATAGGGCGTTAATATTTGATTTAATTAGATAAGCCAATGAGGTGCGTACAACATATGGAACGATGAGTTGGGCCAATCATAGGGCATAGAACATCTTATTGCTCCAATGTCAGGCCATGGAATGCTCTGGAAGGTTCTAGCGGATTCTATGTCCCAGATTTGCTATATAAGGGCTGGTTTGCCTTCGGTTATCACTTATTATCACTAACTGCTTATTCAATCTTATGTTTATTTGTAAAGTTTAGTTTCGATAAGTTTCTTTGTAAATTACACAAATATACTGTAAACTTTGAACATGTAAATTTATCTTTGCCCACCACTGGGACAGCCAAGAATTTGGAAGATGGCAGCCTAGACCGTTAGGCCGTCAGCAACGCAGGGAAAGATGTCCACAACACGCTAAGCGCCCACATTAGATTTGCCCGCGTGCCCGTTCGAAGCATGCCCCCTTGCCATACAGCGCCCACTTCAGAGGAAGGTAAGACTTTGTTTGACGCCCTTGACCTATAGATCAGGGTAAGCGTGACGCCGTCCTGGGACGCCGTAAAATTTAGGATCGAATATTTTAGACTTAGACAGGAGCAAACAAGCAAAATCCCCGGATTAACCTGTATCTCCTACAGGTGTGAACCATTGCTGTTCGTCAGTACGCAAGTACACATTAGGTACAGACAGCCTACGTTCCATAATTTAGTGACTTGCGATACCGACAGTTCGGTACCGGTTTCATTTCGTAGTTTATACATTTAGTACCCCCCCTGCCTGAACCCAAGTTATTTGATCAGGCAAGGAGTATTTCTGCTACCGGCACTCGCTTGTCCTAGGGAGGTTTATTAATATCCTACCGCGCCTTGCCACGTACTGATAGGTATTGCTGCTAACCACCGTGGCAACAAAATTCTAGAATCAAATTGTATACCAGATCAGCTAACGTATGGTAGTAATTAACCCCTATTTCTTATCTTACAACCAGAATCTGGTATTTGTGCCAATCACAGGTGTAGTTACTAACACCGTAATTGCCCTGTTGAGTTGTGGATAGGAAGGAGAGAGCTTTGATGTCATTTGTAAGTATAAAGTTCTACAGAGCGCGACTAGCTTATTTTCGTAGCTAGCGCACGGTATTGTTTCAGTCAGTAAATCACTAAAACCTAGTACAATGGAGTACACCAAAATTGTTTTATTTGTAACACACCCACACACACACGCCCTAAAACATATGTACACTTAGAGCTCTACTAGTACAAGCTTACTTTAGGTTACTTCTTGATAAGATTTATTCTGCAGTTCTACCATTCGTATTTGTAATTTTAGGAGATATTTAGTATTTAGTTACGGCAAGAAGGAGTATTTACTTATTAGACTGTTGTTTGTCTGAGCAGCAGTATCGTTACTTTAGGCACGACCCCCTTTAGACTGATTTGGTACAGGTCAGTATTGTTACGCTAGTCTGTTAATCCACTAGCTCATATATAAACCATATAAATCACACCGCGGCAAGTTACGGTATTTAGGTCCGTTAGCGATAGTTAGTATTCACTGCGCGGGGATTGTTTTCCCGTGAGTTTGGTCTGTAACCGTAGACTGTACATCTGCCTCACCGGTTAGAGGACAGGCATCCTTTTGTCTAGTTCGTCGGGCATTTGACTCGCTCACGTACTTAGAATATACACCAGGCTCTGCTCCTCGCCAGTAGTTGTTCGCGTATTTGTATCTGTTTGTTTAGACACCCTGGACTGGGATTTGTTGTCAGATACTGTACGAGCCCGTATACACTACTAGACCTTACGGTAAGATACATCGTTACTAGGATCCGGTAAGCGGTATACTACTGGACTTTTCAGTAGGGAATATTCTATAGCTTCATATTAGTAGATTTGTAGGCCGTAGGATATCTCTTACCGAGAAGGATCTCAAAGTAGGAGATATATATATAAATATATATTATTAGCTATTGTAAAGGTAGGAAGATATTTTACAATTTAAAATTAGTAAAGTTAGTAATTTGTAGAATGTCCCCTGCCAGTAGGCCTTTAGGGTAGTTTTATTCATATTTGGATAGCTATAAATAGTTAGTTAGTTTGTAATCAGTTAGTTAATAAGTTAGTTTGTTTTACGCCGTGTGTGTGCGGTGTTACTTTTTGGTACTTGAAAAGGTACATAGGGTTTAAAGACCAAGTTGCATTGGTACCTAGGAAGATTTTTCGTAGAGTAGAAGTAAACTCTCACCTTCGACTTTTCAGGACTCAAGGACTCATTTCTGGACCACTTCGAGGGATTAGACCGCTTTTCGCAAAGTTTGGGAGACACAAAATTCGTCCGCGACGCCGAAAACGGAATGACCCACATCCGGGAGATCAAAGTAGGTAAGACTGGTAGATCAAAGGAGCGTAAGTTTTACGACTCGTGTCGTTCAAACTTATCAGCACAGTAGTACTCAAAATTTGTGGGTTCCACTTTATAATTAGTAGTGTTGTTGGTACTTATTTCCCGTTAGACTTTGCTGTTTTGCCTATTATTTGTACTTGTTGATCTACATTTTGGTAGTGTATACCGTTATCTCACTTATTCGTACAAATTTAGCCGGTAGGCTAGATTATTACATATTTTATTATATGTTTTGATTTTATTTGTACCGGTTAGGGTATATATATGATATATATATACCAAGGTAATTTTGACATTTCGACATTCTGACATTTTATTTGTACTGGTTACGGTATATATATGGTATATATATATACTAAGGTAAGTTTGACATTTCGACATTCTGACATTTTATTTGTACCGGTTACGGTATATATATGGTATATATATATACTAAGGTAAGTTTGACATTTCAACATTCTGATACTTTGACATTTTATTACCCTTACTTGACTTATATAATAAGACATAAGTGACACCCCACATTCGACTCGATAAACACCTACTGACTATGACTCGTGCGACACAGACAGATCGACATCAGACGAACCGAGAAGGAGAACCCAAGATTCTACTGATGTCACACTGCGTGCATCGCCGGTACCCCGAACGGAAATACCGGAACCCGCAACGCGTGGCGACGGCAGAATTGAAGATTTCCTTACCGTCCCGCAGACCAGATCGTGGGAACCGGCCATGGTAAGTTCGACTGGAAGCCAGGAGAACATTATTAGGAGTATAGGAGGACACATGGCCCAGATTACTCGAAACTTCGGAGAAGGTTTTTGCATTTTACGCGAGTTAACCGCCCCGATGTCAAGATACGAGTTCTACACCTTACAGGTAAGGATAGAAAGTAGGGTACATGCTTCCATAGATAAACTTAAAGGTTTACACGAACTTGCAGAGTTGCGTGGTGACAACTTTACTCAGGTAAAGATAATAGATAAGTTGGTAAGTGCGAGGGAAAGCCTCATTCAGTTTAAGTCGGTTGTAGGATCGACTCAGCAAGAACAACTCGACCAACTGTTAGGTGAGTCAGTTTCGGACGCGTTGTTACAACCTGAAGAGGAAGAAGAACTATACTGCCTGGACGGGTGGTTAGAGACACTCACTAATTTTCTTCGTAGATGCGGCATACCGATCGAAGAACCGGAAGTCGAACCGCGAGGGACGACTGAAGTTCTATCTACGGACGGCTCACGAGCCTACCAAATTTCACAACTGGATAGATCGTTCGTTAGTGTACGGAGCGATGTTGGCGACGTTAGTAGGACAGCGTCTGTAATTACTCGAAAACAACAGGAGGTTGCACGCCGACAACAAGTCGCTGAGGAAGAAACGCAACGGCAGTTGGCACAGATTGCGGCCGAAGGAGAAAGACAGGGTATAGATGATGTAGCGAACTTTGCGAAACTCCAGGCTCAAGCCGAATTTGAAGCTTCAGAAATGCGGAGACTGGAGGAGGACTTAGCGTGAGAAGCGGCTGCAGCGGCAGCAGCCGACGAGTTAGCACCACAGGCTGCAGCTGATGAGTTAGCACGATGGGCGGCAGCTGACGAGTTAGCACGAGTTGTGGCAGTAAACGCAGCTGAGTTAGCACGGAAGAAAGCAGCATCCGACGCTTGTTCCAAGTTGGAGGCGTGACAAATAAATGCTCGTTTAGCTATACAGGAAGCAGAGTTAGCGGCACAACAACAGGTGGCCGATTGACACGAAAGGGAGATGCAGCTCCAGTTCGAACGAAATCGCAGATCGCGCGAGGCGGCGAATGCGCAAGAGGACCTCGAACTCGATGCGAGAGATAGATCTATAAGGTCTCGAGCTGGGCATGACTTGTCTGCCCTGGATTGCATGGAGACTCGATATCGCGGAATGCAGAAGAGAATCGAGGAAGGAAGTGTGGGAGCGATAGATCGAGGAGAGGAGTTCGTCGAGGATTACTGTCAACGTTTTCCCCAAGTTATTCCTATGCTCAAACCCACGACTCCAGTAAAACTGGTTATGGTTGCAAAACCGAAGGAAATATCACCCGTGCAAGGTAATAGGTTTGTTATGTCGGAATCGATTCCGCAGCCACGAGCGACTTCATCGCCGATTCTCGCAGGTAAGATAAGTAGTCCACCTACTGTAAGCCGTAGTTTACTTGTAGAGAGAGACGAACCTATGTTTATGACGGTAAAACAGGTGAGTAAACCATTACAAGTTAAACCTGTGACGTGCTGCGCGAACCCAGTCATTTATCAACCTACAGTAGCACTTAACTCTGATGTTTTTACTAGACCCTGCACCCAATATTTATCGAGACCTACAACTTCGTGGAAGGCTTGCGAGCCTACCGAACAACGAAGGACGATGGATGTGGGTAGTACCCACAGGATCGAACTGAGTTCGATGAGACTTACGACTTCGTGGAAGGCTTGCGAGCCTACCGAACAACGGAGAGCCGTAGATCCCAGACCACAATTAACTCGACCAAGAGTAATACGCCGTACGCGAACCCTCCAACCACCGTATCCCGACGACAGCGATTCATCCAGCAATACGGAGTCGACAGAACGGGAAATATTCCGTACTGGAGCGGCGGCTGATTACAAACGAGAGGAGAGATCGACGAACCCATACATCGACAATCCCCCACAAGAAACACCCTTGCAGAAGCCCACGTTGCAACCAGCGGAAGCGATTAGTGCCAAACAGTTCACTGAGATGGCGGACCGACTAGCTCAACTCGAAGAGCGACTCGAAGCGCAACTGTCGGATCGATCACGAACCAGCGTGGAGTTGGAACAACCTAGACAACATCGACTACCAAGGAGAGAACAGGAGACTAGACAAACTCCGAACCATCGAGAAGAAGATCCCGTTAATATTTCTTACCGACGGACAACGCGCAGAAGGGAACGACTAGACGACGTAACCGAACACGGACGTGGACAGTTGGATTTAGTTAGCGAGATTGCGGCCAGACATGGATTACCGGCACAACAACCACCGAAGTTCTCTGGCAACGCAAAGCACTGGCATACGCTGGTAGACTACGTAGAGTCCCAGATCGCTAAGTGTGCCTTCACCTCGACGGAGATGTTTAACTACTTGCTCTAACTTCTAGCGGAAACCTTTATTGGAGTTCCGAATGCCGTTGAGTTGGCATACGACCGTTTGTATTCGATTTACGGCGGCAACGTAGCCATGGCTAAATCTATTATCAAAGACCTCTGTAGAGGAGGAAGCATTTCGAAACCGATCGATCTTCTACGACTCGCGGACGAAATTAAGAACGCCATAGGAACTTTACGGTCCATTGGACAACTCGAGTACGCCAACGCACCGACAGTTCTAACTAGGATAATCGGTCGACTCCATCATCGATTACGACGAGAATGGCGACGTATTGAGTATCAGCGTGAAGAGGCCGGCGGGCCATTAAAGCTTACCGTCATCTACCAACTGATTTCACGAGAGGCCGTGGTTGAGACTCGATCAAACTACACTGATCACCATATAGCGGCAGAAGGAATAGATAGCTATTGCTGCGCCGAATCGGACTAAACCATTTCCGATGAACTTGAAAGCCGTGACTTATGCCACCCCAACGGAAACTTCTAAAGTTCTGACGCCTATCGGCACCAAGCAGCCACGACAACAGTTACCGGCGCACTTTGTGGGATGCTCATATTGCGAGCGGAATGGCAGAAACCACAGCGGACATAAACTACGTGGATGTCGCGCCTTTAGAGAGTTGGGAGTTGAAGAAAGAAGACTGCAAATTCGATCATTCGATTCTTGTTGGAGATGTACCCAGCCTGGACACGTCCGGAAGGATTGCCCGAGCGACGATACATGTCCTCTATGTGGACGTAACCACGATGCGTTACTCCACACAAATAGTCATACTCCGACCAAACGCTTTTGACGAGAGCATCCAGATAAAGTGGCTAGATGCGACGCACTTTATAAGGAGCGTGCGCCGCGCGAGATTCGTACGTTCTATACTGACTGTATGGATCAATCCGGATCATCGGACGAAGACGAGGAGGAAGACGACATCTTTTACGTGCATGCGGGGGAGGAACAACCATCAATAACACTCCTTACACAGAACCATTTGAAAGGGTTTAGTGTGATTCCTATAAAGATTACTGGAACCCGAGGGAGCAAGCGTATATACGCTATCTTAAACTCTGCGTCATCGCATAGTTACGTCAACGAACAAGTAACCGACGTAGTTACGGACATGAGTAAAGGTAAGACTGCTCAGTATACTGTAAGCAGCATGCATGGTAAGAGAGCGATTCCTGTGAGTAAAATTAAGAGTAAAATTAACCTTAGACACTCTTCTTTCCAAAGCGGAACATAGCAAGGAGGAGTGCTCATTACTTCCGGTAAGAAATTTGACCTTTGCAGCCACTAAGGACTTTAGTAACTTGCTCGGCCCTGTGCCAGAGCAATCACCGGAAGATCGTAAGTATTTCCGATACCTTGGAATACCGGAATGTCCTGTTAACTATCGCTCAATCGCGATGTTGATTGGGAAAGACCAGTTTAACTTACATCAGATGTGGGAGACACGCCCATCTGTTATTACAGCGGGCACCCCTACGCATGTAGAACTGCCATAGGTTGGTATACTAGAGCACCAGTGCGTTCACTAGAGGTAAGGGACCAGGAGGATGACGTTTTGAGTACGTGTAGTTTATTGACTACTACGATAGATAATTATCCTTCACACTCCTGTGGTCCAATTGTACAGACTGCACTACGACAGACTTGCGTCGCTAACGCTGACATAACTGATACTGACGTAACTGATCTGGACACGACCACATGGACCTCTGACTTACAACTACTTGCAGTAAACCAGATTGTATTGACTACTGAAGACCAAAGGGTTGTTGCTGTGGATGACTCGATGAACGAGGGTTTTGGAAGGCTTGCGAGCCTACCGAAAAATCCGAAGGTCATTGACCCCACCGACCAGGCTTCGACACTGGTCGTTGATCTTGGAAGGCTTGCGAGCCTACCGACAGATCAGAAGGTTGTCAAACTGCCTCACAACTTTTCGACGCCGACTAGTGACACCGGAAGGCTTGCGAGCCTACCAGACACATTGACACTAGCCACCACAGCGGACGAAGACGTGGACGAGGACCATGGCGCAGTGCAAGCAGCGCTTGACCGACTGCTGACTGAACGGACCATTAAATGGTTAGAACAGGACTCAGGAGAACCCGGTAGTTACGAGACCGCTATGTCAGAACAGGAAAAATGGTCATTAAATATTATGAGAGATACCATTCGCCAGACCGCGAATGGCCACTACGACATGTTGTGCATGTTGTGGCGCAATGTACAACCTAAGCTCGTTAACAACTACCCGCTTGCTTTGAGGCGACTCAAATCAATAAGGCAGCGATTTTTGCGTGATGAGACGGCCCATATGCAATACAATACGCAACTTCAGACGTATCTCCAAAAGGGATACGCCATTAGGATGTTAAATCCAGAGGTAACCACAGATCAGACATATTACCTGCCACATCATTTTGTTCGACACCTGGACAAACCTGGCAAGGTGCGTGTAGTCAACGTGTAGTCGCTTTACCAAGGGATGTCTATGAACAGCAAACTGATGGACGAATATAAATAATTACCTCATGGGAGTCCGAATGCATTTTAGACAACGCAAAGTGGCTTTCACCTGTGATGTAGAGGCTATGTTTCACCAGGTTAAGGCTTTGGAGCGGGACAGGGACAGTTTAAGGTTTCTTTGGTACCCGGACGGAAATTTATAACTTCCGCCAGAAACTTACCAAATGCAGGTAAGAGTTTTTGGAGTCAGGGACAGCCCCAACTGCACCATGTACGCCTTAAAGCAGACAGCAATAGACAGACAAGACCAATTCGACTCAGAGGTAGCTCGGACAGTGGAACGAGACTTCTACATGGATGACGGCCTCAAGAGTTGTGACACTCTGGAGCGCACTACGACCGTAGCACACCAACTCCGAGATTGTCTCGCTGAGGGCGGATTTGGCCTCACGAAGTTCGCTTCCAATGAACCCGAATTAGTGAACTCATTCGACCCGACTAATCACAGTGGAGGAGACTTGGACTTAGACCTAGAACCTCTACCTACGACCAAGGTATTAGGACTTAGTTGGGACCCGAACACCGACAACTTTAGGGTACGTGTAAGGTCCAACGGACAGATTAGACCTCTCACTAAGAGGACTTGCTTATCGTCCATGAGTCGATTGTATGACCCATTGTGTTTCATTAGTCCAGTGATCCTACATGCCAGGATCATACTCCTTAGCATTTGGCAAGCCGGACTGGAATGGGACGACCCCATCCCAGAAAAGTTAGCTGAGCAATGGAGGGACTGGGAAGCCCAACGGACGTTTTTACAAGACTATACCATACCGAGGGTATACTTTCCTTTGCAGACCACCTTTCCTGCTGATTTGGAGCTTCACAGCTTTAGTGATGCTAGTAAGGACGGACTGGGGGTTATATTATACCTTAGACGACAAGTGACATCTGACAGCTACGAAGTGTCTCTCGTTACTTCAAGAGCTAGAACAATGCCATTGAAGTATATGACTGTACCTCGTGGAGAGCTGCAAGCCGGGACGATATCCACCGATATTGTCAGTCTAGTTCAACGCGAGCTGGAGGCTAACTTGAAGGTCACATATTGGACGGATGCGACGTTGGTACTTTGGTACATAAACAACGAAACATTCAAGTTCAAGACCTTCGTAGCCAACAGATGGGCTGAAATATTAGACCGGTCGCTCAAACAAGATTGGCGTCACTGTCCAGGGAAGCTGAACCCAGCTGACATCGCGTCACGGGGGATGTCACCTATTGACTTTTGTAAACCGGACAATAAATCCTTTTGGTTTAGAGGACCTGATTTCCTACAACGACCATCAGACGAATGGCCACCGTTATTCGACGCAACAACTAATACCATACCGGAAGGTGCCGAGATAAAAATCGACACTGTTGTCAAGTCTAAAGCGAAAGCCAGCGCCAAGGTCAAGAGGAAACGAGGACAGACGAAATCTGATGACCTGGACGTTAGACCTGACATTACGCCAGACGTCTCACCAGACTCTCGACCAGACGTTTCATCAGACGTTTCGCTGGATTGTTCACCAGATGTCTCGCCAGATTATTCACCAGAAAGGACACCAGATTGTTCTCCGGATTATTCGCCAGATTGTTTTATGGAACTCTCGACAGATTGTCTACAGGACGTCTCGCCAGACTTTCCACCAGGCATCTCAACAGACTGTCCACTAGACTTTATACCAGACTTTCTGACAGAAGCTACGCCAGACTTTCTTTGGGACAGGCAACAGGACATTTCGCCAGAAGTTCCGCGCTATGTCTCACCAGACTGTTCGCCAGATGCCTCACCAGACTGTCTACTAGACTTTCCCTTAGACGACTCGTTGGAAAGAAATGACGTGTACTACAAGGACGCAATGAATCCATTGGAGCGGACTAGT
Source organism: Nemertoderma westbladi (assembly GCA_032718475.1). Lineage (NCBI taxonomy): Eukaryota > Metazoa > Xenacoelomorpha > Nemertodermatida > Nemertodermatidae > Nemertoderma > Nemertoderma westbladi. The sequence continues at coordinate 13,596 of JAUCBJ010000187.1, read as the reverse complement.
ACACACCCATTAGCGATTGACAACTTACCGAATTTGACTTCTTTGGACGAAGGTGTGGCCACAGCAATCACACTCCGCTCAAGGAAAATACTTGATTTACCGTCTACGAGTAAATGTGTGACTAAGGTTAGAAAGCTTCCGTTACTGCCAGTCAATTCACTGAGTGCGGACGGTAAAGATAAGACCGTGGAGATTAAATTACTTGAGGACTCAGACAAACCTATTTTACAAAGGGAGACACTCACCGGAAGGCCCGTGGGCCTACCAAGTCCGAACAAGTATCCACATTTCGACTATACCTTACCTGATGACGTCACTAACACTTACTTTGACAGGATAGTAAACCTAACTGGATCATGGACTGATGCGTGCCGCAAGTTAGCATGGCTCAAACGTTTGAGACAATATGCCAGACGCAAACGCGACTTTCCTAGAAGACTTACCTTAGAGGAAGTTGGTCTTTGTGAAGTTGATATTAATCGTCATTATCAATTGCGATATTTCGCACGAGAGTTCACAGCAATCAATCAGGGTAAACAGATCAAGTCTTCACCGATTTTGAGTTGGAGTCCGATAATCTATAGGGGCTTACTTTGTCACAAGTCCAAACTCCAAAACATTGACTTTGCACTTGACTTTAGGTATCCTATCATCATACCGCAACACCACGAGTTACAGCGCGCTATGATACTGGACACACATTTATGACTCAAACACGTAGGTAGGCACCACTGTCTATCACACTTACGCTCGAGGTTTGTACTGATTAGGCCTAGCAAGGCATTGAGTTCGGTAACACGGAACTGTATGATTTGTAAGAAGGTGCACACGAGGATAGGACACCAAGAAATGAGTGAACTACCACTAGCGAGATTACAGGCTTTTAGACCCCCTTTCACTGAGACAGGGATAGACTGTTTTGGACCCATAATCGTGAAACGCGGAAGGGTACACGTAAAATGTTGGGGGTTGATCTTCACTTGCATGGCCAGCAGAGCTGTCCATATTGAGCGTGTGACAGACTTGACCACCAACGCCTTTATCCTAGCCTTACAGCGATTTATCGCTAGACGTGGATTGGTCAAATCCATTTATTGCGACCAAGGGACTAACTTTGTGGGTGCACGGAACGAAATCACCAGAGCTTTAAGGAAGTTGGACCAAAACCAGATTTCCGAGGAACTACGTCATGACCTACTATAACCGTCACCAACGTACACTAACGTCCTCACCGTATTGTTTGGAACTTTAACACTTCCGAAAGTCTGTGGAGAGGCAGCATTTGGGAAAGGCTGATTGGCTCAATTAAGACGGCTATGGCGAAAGTAATACCAACGCAACGCATAGTGACAGACGACCAACTGACGAGGTTGTTAATAGAAATCGAAGCAGTTTTGAATACTAGACCGATCGCTTTGATCCCAGACAACAACAACTCACAGTTTGCCTTAACACCAGCGCACCTGCTTATGCAGGCGCCGACGACATTGTTGCCCACTTCGGTACCTGTCGATAGCGACGGATACGGCAACAAATCTTGGAAAATCACTCAGTTGTTCGCTCACGGTTCTGGCTGACTGGAGTCATTTTGACCACGCACCCTACATCTGGTGTAGTAAGGACAGTTACTGTACGGACTATTGACGGACGTACCGTAGATAGGCCTGTACAACGTCTCGTGCTCCTTGAGGAGACTAGAAACGAGACAGGAGAATACAAATCTCCACCCAATCTTAGTAAATAGAGATGTGGGACCCTTGATGGCCGCCACATAGCCTTACCGTATTTTAGTAATTTAGTATTTTGTATTACTGTATATGCATTTGTATTCCTCTTTACTGTAGATAAAGGCAGTGGTGGAATTCCATTGTCTTTATATGTGAACATGGAGGGTAGTACCCTTATGTATCACATAGGAGCGGGATTGTGTGTACAGTAGGAATGGAATTCCACTTGGAACCCACAAGTGATACAATTTTTCAAAAATTATTAGACAAATCCATTTGGTTGGATTTAAATTTAAGAAAAACGAATCTCCAGTGAATGCGAATTCTAGGATACAGCTAGATAAAAATTATAATTGGGGAGGACAAGAGCGGATGGAAGGCTTGCGAGCCTACTGATAAATTTTTTTGGAAAAGAAAATCGGCATTGTTCTACGTAGTCGTGTCTACTATTATTATAGATCAAATTAATTCTCGACTGCACTATTTTCTTTGGGAACATAGTTTGGGAAATTAAAAGGTGAGTATTTTAGACTCGCGGCTAGTTTACCCGGAATTCGTTTTTTATAGGCACATTTTTTTTGGATTAGAAGCCATTGCGAAATCACGCGAAACCCAAAGTCATTAGGCAAATGGGTAGGGGTCTTAGAGCAAATTTGAGCCAAAAGCCGACAAACTCTAAGTCTCCTCACATCTAACCTCTGTTTGTGCTTCCTCTAGTAGAAACACTATATACAGGGATTCACACAGGAACAGGAGCACCAGGCACCGTTCAACCGATATGGGGACAAAACTTTAATGTGTTCGGAGTTGAGAGTATGGCGAGAAGTACAGCCAAGCTCGCTAAGTCCAAGGCGGATCCAAATGTTACGCGACTGCGATTGGACGCTTATAACACAAGAGCGGAGGAGTTACGCGCTGAGATCAATGCATTGTACCCCTACGATGCGTTATGCGACGCCAGCGACGTTTGCGAGGACCCGAGACACAGAGATACAATCTTTATAGACGCGCTCGAGGAGCGGATCCGGAAACTAAGGAAGCGTTCTCCATTTATAAACTGTTCTATAAATGTGGAGGATGTATGCGTGCGCAAGACAACGTGATTCCCATGCGCTTGAACCCGGAGAACCCCGAGCCGATATTAGCACGATGCCCAAACCACCAAAGTCTGCATTACCAAGAAGGTGGATACCCTTTGACGAATCTGTACCACTCGTTTAAGATGAGTGGACCGAACGCGGGCGAGATTGTCATTTATGAACCCAAATTAGTGGAACCAGACGTCTATAGTATGGTAGTAGACGAGTCTAATAAGTCGACACAGGAGAAACGGGAAGCCTTAAGCCCCTATAGGGCATACAAGGCGTACGAGAAAGGCGAGATCGAGGAGCTCGCAAAGGCTTGTGAGCCTACCATTTTATTGGATATCCTACGATCAAACCGAACCCAAGGAGTGGGTTTCCTCCCATCAGTAACGTTTGACGATGTGTTAGAGGCTGCGGAGTTGCGTTCAGAAAATCGTAAGCAACTTGCCTTCACATATTACCGACTTCAATGAAGTTGATCGCTCCCGACGGATGTGCTAGATGGCGGTCGTTTCATTTCCCGGTATTCTAGAACCGCAGGCAACTCGACGTAGGAGCCCAAGCCCAGTTAGAAGTCACCGATTAATCGTATAAAAGGGTGAAGGCATTGAGGAGCGAACGTTAGAGAGCGAGATTATGGAGAAAGGAAGGCTTGCGAGCCTACCATTAGCGATTAGCGCTCAGAAGACGTTATCCAGACCAGTAGGACGAACTTTTAAGCTCATCAGGAGGACACTTTAAAGACTTATTTGGAAATTATTTGCGCATTTTGTTTGTTTATATTGGACTGATTTAATTTGGAAAATCTATTATGTATATTTGTAATATATAAAAGATTATCGAAAGGTTTGAAATTATTTGTTCTGATTTGTTCTAATTTGTTTAATTTGTTTATTTTGATAACCGAAAGCTCTTTTTTTGTATTTTATGCACTAAAGTTTATTGGTAAATTGGTATTTTATATGACGTATGATAGATTGTATTTACACTGTACCTGCAATAATAAGTATGCAATAATTAGATAGTGATTATTTTATATTTTAGGCCCCACCATTAGACCTAAGAGATATTTTGTAAATAGTTTGTATTTCGATTGGTGAAAACAGTCTTACTTACTGTTTTCATGGAGCGGTGATGGATTAATTCACTATAAGGTAGCATTTGTAGCATAACGTAAAAACTTTCTAAAATGCGACGCATTTTGATTAAATTACAGTAATGTACAATGCCTATTCATATTGGTACACATAAACCCATAGGTAACTATGTTGGCGCAGTGGTCAGATGGTTAAGGCGTTGGTTACATTACAAGTAGGTTACAAGTTCGAATCCCGGTCGGGAAATTTGCATTTTTGGGCTATTTATTTTCGCCTTGATTTAATTAGATAAGCCAATGAGGTGCGTACAACATATGGAACGATGAGTTGGGCCAATCATAGGGCATAGAACATCTTATTGCTCCAATGTGAGGCCATGGAATGCTCTGGAAGGTTCTAGCGGATTCTATGTCCCAGATTTGCTATATAAGGGCTGGTTTGCCTTCGGTTATCACTTATTATCACTAACTGCTTATTCAATCTTATGTTTATTTGTAAAGTTTAGTTTCGATAAGTTTCTTTGTAAATTACACAAATATACTGTAAACTTTGAACATGTATATTTATCTTTGCCCACCACTGGGACAGCCAAGCATTTGGAAGATGGCAGCCTAGACCGTTAGGCCGTCAGCAACGCAGGGAAAGATGTCCACAACACGCTAAGCGCCCACATTAGATTTGCCCTCGCGCCTGTTCGAAGCATGCCCCCTTGCCATACAGCGCCCACTTCAGAGGAAGGTAAGACTTTGTTTGACGCCCTTGCCCGCAGGAAGACCTATAGATCAGGGTAAGCGTGACGCCGTCCTGGGACGCAGTAAAATTTAGGATCGAATATTTTAGCCTTAGACAGGAGCAAACAAGCAAAATCCCCGGATTAACCTGTATCTCCTACAGGTGTGAACCATTGCTGTTCGTCAGTACGCAAGTACACATTAGGTACAGACAGCATACGTTCCATAATTTTGTGACTTGCGATACCGACAGTTCGGTACTGGTTTCATTTCGTAGTTTATACATTTAGTACCCCCCCCCCCCCCCCCTGCCTGAACCCAAGTTATTTGATCAGGCAAGGAGTATTTCTGCTACCGGCACTCGCTTGGCCTAGGGAGGTTTATTAATATCCTACCGCGCTTTGCCACGTACTGATAGGTATTGCTGCTAACCACCGTGGCAACAAAATTCTAGAATCAAATTGTATACCAGATCAGCTAACGTACGGTAGCAATTAACCCCTATTTCTTATCTTACAACCAGAATCTGGTATTTGTGCCGATCACGGGTGTAGTTACTAACCCCGTAATTGCCATGTTGAGTTGTGGATAGGAAGGAGAGAGCTTTGATGTAATTTGTAAGTATAAAGTTCTACAGAGCGCGACTAGCTTATTTTCATAGCTAGCGCACGGTATTGTTTCAGTCAGTAAATCACTAAAACCTAGTACAATGGAGTACACCAAAATTGTTTTATTTGTAACACACCCACACACACACGCCCTAAAACATATGTACCCTTAGAGCTCTACTAGTACTAACTTACTTTAGGTTACTTCTCGATAAGATTTATTCTGCAGTTCTACCATTCGTATTTGTAATTTTAGGAGATATTTAGTATTTAGTTATGGCAAGAAGGAGTATTTACTTAATAGACTGTTGTTTGTCTGAGCAGCAGTATCGTTACTTTAGGCAAGACCCCCTTTAGACTGATTTGGTACAGGTCAGTTTCCCGTGAGTTTGGTCTGTAACCGTAGACTGTACATCTGCCTCACCGGTTAGAGGACAGGCATCCTTTTGTCTAGTTCATTGGGCATTTGACTCGTTCACATACTTAGAATAGACACCAGGCTCTGCTCCTCGCCAGTAGTTGTTCGCGTATTTGTATCTGTTTGTTTAGACACCCTGGACTGGGATTTGTTGTCAGATACTGTACGAGCCCGTATACACTGCTAGATCTTACGGTAAGATACATCGTTACTAGGATCCGGTAAGCGGTATACTACTAGACTTTTCACAGCACAATTAAAAATAGTAATGGTGCTAATGTATCACCTTGCAGTACCCCAGCCAGGATTGAGAAAAACTCAGTTTCACCATCTGGTGAGAGTACCTGCGCTTCTGTGTCACAATATAACAATCCAATGCCAGCAACAATTACTTCTGGTATTCCAAAGCTCTTAGGATTTCAAGCATTTTGCCTCTATGGATGGAGTCGAATGCCTTCTTGAAGTCCACAAAAGTCATGACTGCGGGGATATTCTTCGACTTAATTCCTTCAATCAGTCTCCGTAGTGCAAGTATCTGAGCTATTGTTGATCTACTTGGTCGAAATCCGTTTTGGCTCTTACGCAGTAGTTTCTCTATGTGAGGCCTAATCCTATATAGAATCATTTTATTGTATATTTTGGCAGCTACCACAAGCAGACAGATCCCACGATAGTTTGTTGGTATGCCGAGGTCTCCTTTCTTGGGGAGAGGCTTTAGTTGACCTTTAGTCCAAATTGGTGGTGGCTTTTCCCCTTTTAACATCCGGTTGCAAACATTCAATAATGGTCTGTTTAGCACTCCTGTTTTCCATACCTCCGCTGGGATTTCATCTAATCCACTCGCTTTATTATTGGACATGCTTTTAATGCTTCTTTGGAGTTCGGCAGGTGTGAAGTCCCCTGTTTCTATAGGTAGTGTCTAGTCATATATTTTCCTTGTAGGGCTGAACTCGATGTTTGGTGGCTGCACAAGCAAGTTGCTGAAGTGATTTTCCACTTCCCAACACGTTCTTCAGGACTATTGGCTTTGAGGCGTCCCTTTGCGCAACTTTTCCGACCAGATACCTCATTTACAGTTTGCCAGGTAAGTCTTGATTGTTGCTGTATGTGAGCAGTTGTAATTGCTTCAATGAGTTGAACAAAGATGAATTGCTTCGATAATTTCTTCATTGCTACTACTGAGCTTGTTACTAATGTCCATCCATTTCCAATGTCATTGTACTTCATGGCAGTGTCTTCATGACAAATCCGATGTTCTTGGATGCAGATGATGTCGATGTTATATTCTATTGCCAGAGCAACCATGTCACCCTGTTTGCTATGTGCTTTCAGCGTGCGTGTGTTCATTGTAGCAATCTTTAGTGTCGTTTTACATTTCAGCAGGTTGGTTCTTCTTTCTTTTCTGTCTTCTGTTCCAGTAGCCAATTCTGTGAGCAGATTCAATTCCGCCTCATAACCCCATAAAGTTGGGAAGTGGCGCCTTTCAGCAATTTTGGGGATACGAGGTTAATCACCATTAACCTCGTATCACACAACCAATAATGGGGACAACAAACCCCAAAGAGCCACACAAAGAGAGGTCAGAGGTTAAACCTCCTGGAGAGGGAAAGTAACAGCAGCGGGGGGGAAGCACTCCCACAGAGGTGAGAGGCGAGAATGAACCTATTAGCCAATCAGGGACAAGGGAGAGCATCCACTAGGTACTAAGGCCACAGTAGTGTAAGAGTGAATATATATATTATCCATCAATTTACATTACCATTCAGTTATCTCAGTCATCTAGGGCAGATCGGTGACACTTTTGTACCGTCACCGTCCGTCACCTGTAACATCACCGTAACTACCGGTACATTATTCAACTTCTATTAACAATATCTCAACTGTGCTATCACGTATATCATATTATCATTAATCTATATCAACATCAGAATAACAACAACAAACTATTATTTCCAATCACATCGGTGACGCGTAACACAAATTAACCGGCCGGGATTCTCTGATCCCGTCACAGTACAAAAGTCCCGTGGGAGTACAAAAGTCCCTACTGCTAAAACTGTGACTGCCAGCCACCAGGAGAGAGAGAACAAAGATGAGTAGTCAGGAGCCCCGAGAATCAGAGGGAGAAAGGACACCACCGCGGACCCCGGACGATACCAACGACCTAACTATCCGCGAGGCCGCGACGAGACGGTATCGACCTACGACGCCGGATTCGCCGACGAGAGACGATCCGGCAGTCCAAGCGGAGGGCGGCCGTCTACCAGGGGGAGGAGACGAGTCGACGCATGACAGCGGTCAAAGTACCGAAGTTGCCGGCCAGCCACAGGCCGAGGGCGACGGATGGCCCACCGGAACAGCGACAGTGGGGCCGCCGGTACGACGCCGAACCAGGAGGGGAGGAGGAGACATCGGCGACGAGGACGTCGGAACCAGTGACTGGCTCCGACGAGCCTACAATGCGACGAAGAAACAGCTCAAAGAGGCCAGACGAGGAGCAAAGGTAGACCAGGGGAAGTTGAGCCAGCGACTAGGTGAGTCGAATAAACATTTCAGATACCTAGTTCGTTTCGGGCAGGGAGAACTAGCGAATGAGAGAGCGAGGGGGGTCGCCACCGAACTATTTGAACTGTGGCGATCCGGGATTATGGAGCCCCAAGTGGTGTACATAGGGCCGTATTTAGTGGATGCTAGGGGAATTAAGTTAGTGGGTTGGGCAGATCCGCACGAGGGCGAATCCGAGGTTAACTCCGAGGATTCGGTCTCGTCGGTTAGCGAGAACCCCAGAAAACGGGGGAAAGTTAGTAGGACAGAGAGGCAACGGGAGTCCGTCGCGACTGACAAGTCCGCTACATCCTCCGCAAAAGCAAGAAGGGTGTTAGAGATAGATCTGGCATGTCTATTAGACCTTGCGGCGCCAGACCAGAAAGAATTAGAGAGGCAGTTGAATGAGGGAACAGCGTTGCTAGAGAAAGAGAGAGAGCTAGCCAGGGAATGTAGAGAGAGAGCCGAGAGAGTGGCGAGAGACTGTAGAGAGAGGGCAGAGAGAGTAGAGGATGAGCGTAAAGAGCGAGAGATGAGAGTAGAGAACGAGCGTAGAGAGCGGGAGACGAGAGAGGCAGAGTTGGCCGAGCAAAGTTTACGAGAGGATAGAGAGAGAGAGAGAGCGGGAAAGCGTATGCAGGATGATATGCATGCCCGGCTAAGGGGGCTTATGCAATATCAGGCCAAGCAGAAGCGCCGACTAGAACTGGGACAGTTGGGACTATCAGAGAGTGAGGCTGGCTCGGGTAGTATTTACGAGGAGCCAGAAGTAGTGGAAACATTTGTTAATATCCCACTTACAGGCACCGGGCGACAGAACCGGTTGTACGCGCTTTTGAAGACCTTTAGCAGTTTAACCTGCCAAAATTTATATGTCTTTTGGTTTATAAATAGACTTTAGAAGATGACAAATATTTAATACCAATAAACACAACATTAGCAGAAGCCAGCCTAGTGCGCGTCCATTCACCCGCTGGATATACCCGGGAGACTGGATTCTGAGGGCTTAGATTATTATTGCAGTGTAAGCTTACTGTACTGTATTATTCGATTGATCGTTAATAAATAATTTCTGACTAATATTATTCACTTTCGGGAAATATTAACAGTTCCTTTAGGACGTGGCGCTCTATCTAGGTAAACAGAGATATGACTTATACTAATCACAACGGTAAGTCGGTAAGGCTTATGATTCACGTATGAGGCGCATTCTTTAGGAAATGCTTAGTTATCAGTCACAATCATGCACACTACCGGTAACACACAATACTGCCCACTAATTTGCCGACCGTCAATGATTTTTATCATATATAAAGAGAACAGCAACGGACCAATGTAGTGCTTATCAAATAGCATTAAATTCACTACATACACAATAATATAAGTCGCAATCGCTATATATAACCCGTCTCTCTAACCTGTAGTGTATCAAGAAAATTGGGAAATTTGGGTTCTTTATAAATGTTCTCCAAATAATATTCAACCAACTAATACAAAATATGACAACAGTAAAAGCATTAAGACGGTAGGTTAAGATATGATATGACAATGTATGTGCCGATTGAGTCGTTATGATTGATATGATAACAGTTATACGCTCTATAATTTAAGCCTACTAATGTTTCTTCTAAAGTATGAAAACGAATTGACTCTAGAGCCGGTGTTCCTGGCCTAGATAGCAACAACACAACAGTATCACAAAAAACAGTAAGACTGAACACTCCTAGTATGATCGGCCGAAAAGCTCCACATCGACAGAAAAAATCGCTCTGATTGGCTTAAGCTAAACAAAGAACCATGTGGCCAATGGCTGTTTCCATGTCAGCAACCAGCTGTTAGATGTCGTAATATGAATCATCAAGGATAAGCTGTGTGCAGGTATTTGGTGCATTGCGGGTTTTTTGCCTTACCATGTCCGCCAAAACACGTATATAGAAGAATGACTTTTATGTCCGTTAAAACACCTATAACGGTACCTTGCGGGCGAGGGGAATATATATATAGTTATAGAGGCTTTTAGAGTATTCCAGCGCCTAGGGGGGAAACTGGATTGCAAAGCAAAAGGGCCAGTTATATCCCACAGAAGCTTTTACACCGCTCCTAGAAAATGGGATTTGAGTCTATAAAATATACAAAATCACAGTTTCTAATATACGTAAATACTCTAAACAGTTAGTCTTTCTTGCGCGGACGGCGTTTACGCAGTTTCTTAAAGCTAGCCAGAGTCCTTTTCTCTTTGGGGCGAGCCACTTTACAAGGAGGGCTATAACTCCTGGGTGAAGGGTGCAATATGATTGCATCAGAGGGTGTAGGATTATGGTCGGTGTATCCGCCAGTCGAAGTACCGGGTTGATTGACATCAACGTCCGGGGAGAGGGGTCTAACGGCTTTGAGAGCTCGTTTCAAGACAGCCACTCTTACGGGTCCTTTACGAGTGGTCTGAACGAGGGCCGTGGGTGGACCATAGGCAGTTAGAAACCTCCGGGGTTTAATGGTCCTTTCCAACTCGCGTTCGCGGGCTCGGTATTCGTAAGGCCGTCGATATACTTCCTGTAACTCGGGGTGTGAGTTAACAAACAAGTCTCCATAGTCCGGATCCTGATGGATATAATTGATTAAGTTATAGGAATGAAGGTCGCTAGGATTAACACTCCTGAGAAATTTGCGTACGAATTTGGTTGAAATACATTCTCCAACGCGCTTCAGTAGCTCGTAACTTGATATGCGTGATTTCTGTTCAACCGAAGCGAATAGATAAGGATGGAACGCATAAACTCCTTCGTAAGCGCGTCCGGGATAATAGCGATGGCACGAATCACAATGTAAATCAGCGTTCGCTTCCCAAGCTCTGATGTAACGTAGTGTGATCATTTCATCTACGCTTTCCAAATCGTGATTAAAAGGGCAGTCGAAACTAGCATGTCCCTTTAGTTGACAATGGTGACATTGAGTCATAAATTGAGGGCAAACCGCAAAGATATGCAAGTTATTGAGTCTGCAATATGCGCAATAAATTTCCATAGTCGGTTGTTCTTGGAAATAGGAACAGCGGACGTTGGTGTCCATGGGCGTATCGTGGTCTCTCGATGCGCATAACCGACAACGTTGCCTAGAAACATAGTTGGCATGTCGATAATCGTACGCAGTGAGACACTGTGGACCTTGATACCATTCTATGATGTAATCGTTGTCGCTGTTCCGGGCGCGATAGGCTGAATCTCCTCAGATTCTAGGCATATTGGTTCGTCTTCCCAGTCTGTTACGAATAGAATTTTCGTGATCTATTTTCGGTTTATCGTTACGACTCCGCTGGGTATGATATTTAAATAGAACCATTTCCCTTTCGGTGTCTACATCGTCCGTATCATGTAAATCGATAGGATGGCCGGTAGTTAGGAAGTCCATATACGTACCATTACGATGCGTATAGCGAGCGGTGAATTTTCGATAGTCCAATTCACACGTAAGTTGCTCTTGGGACATCGGCGGTTCGATATAACGACCATCGTCCTCCGTAATGGTTGGATCGGCTTCATCGCGTATCAAGCTATCCACAAATGCTTGTAAAGGTAGAGTATATCGCTCCCTGATACCAAGATCATCTTCTATCAACTCCGTTAGATCTGCTATCTGAGTTTATTAATATTGTAATGAGTTTATGTTTAGGCGAGCGGGCGTCGCTGCCTACCTCTCTTCGCCCCGGACAGTGGGATTCTCAGCGCCGATGTATCGTCGTCGCGGTGTTTACGCCAACATGTAGCAACAGCACGACAACGACAACCGGCACAAGTCACTCCACTGTCCGTCCCAAAGGCTTGAATCCACTTTAGGTTCTTTCTATAGGAGAGTTGGGCTACTTTCACAATTGCGATTAGCTACTGTAAACACACCTTAGCAGTAACATTCACCTACAAACGCACAAATTCCACACAACTGTCACCAACTGCACACATACAGGCCATTTGTCCATTAGTCAGTGCCTTCCAGAATGTCACGTTATTACTGTGTATCCTTGGATACTAGCAGTGTGCTATATTCTCTATGCTATGCAATGGGACAAGCTTTCTATTGTTCTTTTAACTTGCTTCTAATTCTAGCGTGGGTGTTGCTATGGTGACATTATGGAATGCTAGCGGTAGAATTAGGGTAATTCTCATGCATACAGATCTGGGATGCTATTTAATAATAATTCTTTAATTGTCAATATCCTCTTTATGCATGATTTTATTAATTTTATCGGCTATTGACTATATGTTGGAGATTCTCGCACTCTAATACACTCAATAGGGTGAATCTCCGCTCCCATGATCTATTAATTAATGGAATTTTGGGAATGTTATAAATTGTACAAAATGACAATTTATGAAATTCATTTAAAATATGAATTTAAATTTATTCACGTGAATTTTATTATTTGATAGTACAATTGACACAATTTGATTCCAGAGCAGGTCTGGGGACATAGGATCCTTAATTCTATGAAATTGCCTTTTAAGAATATCGGTAAGTGCTACGATATCTTAATTGACTATAAATTTAAAGGATCTGAATTTTACAGAATTTTACTAAATATTAAAGTAATATTTAAGATGGGCACCGATTTATTCCAGAACTTGTCTGGGGACGTTAACCACTGATTCTAGAATTTGTCTTTCAAGTATATCGGTGGGTGCCGCGATATCTTAATCGACTAGAATTACAGATGGTCAAAAGGTTTAACAGATTTATTTGCGTTTTACGCTACTGTTAGAGGGACATCACGCTACTATATGTATTATTTAATATAAGGTAGAAGAGCAATATCGCACGAAGCAATGTCAGTGTGAAGAGGCAAGTCGTTTCCAAGGTCTACCCAGAGCTTGGTTTAGCCGAGACACGAGGATCTGAACTTTGCATTCCTAATACTCTGCCTACCAATAACACTTGAATATAGTAGTGGCTTTATTGTACTTTAATAAGTACGGACATTTCATCTTACTGTAGTCACGTATTTATAATATGATACGGACAGTAAGGAAAGAGAAAAATAATTATTTTCTCGCCGTCGCACTAAATGTATATTATAAGTAATTACGTACGTAATAAACACTAATATATTGCACTAATCTACTAAATAATCACTAAAACAACATTCTACTAAATAAAATTGAATAAAAACGATTATAATAAAGTACATAATAAAGTTCGCATATAAAAATATAATAAAATAGGTAAAATAATATAATCATACACCCACTCCAGACGTATCACGTTGAGGAGTCCCTAGTTGTTTGAGGAATTAGGGAGGTGGTCGTGGGAAGAGTGTCTTGCCTTCCATAGTTTCCGGAGAGTTCTCTGTCTCTTTCCAGTAAACATAAACGAACAACTGGGCGATTGAGTTGTTGTG
>JAUCBJ010000186.1:0-15930 GCA_032718475.1 Nemertoderma westbladi | reverse complement strand
ATCATAATGATGATGGGGTGATGCTAACTCCACCTACTGGCTCCAGAAGTCGAGGAAATCCTGCCAAGTACCTAACTGATCTAGACTTTGCTGATGACTTAGGAGTACTCTCAGAATCATTAGAGGGAGCCCAACGGCTCCTCAGCTCATTAGAACATGCTGCTTCTAGTGTTGGTCTTTTTATTAACTCCAGAAAGACCAAAATTCTGACCGTTAACTTTGAAAGTCCTCAGCAAGTCTCTGATCGGATGAGCATAAGCTCAAAGGATGGTATGCTTGAGCATGTGGACGACTTCTGTTACCTGGGATCATGGATCCGGAAGTCAGGTGAGGACCTTCGAATACGTAAGGGAAAGGCATGGGCAGCCTTGAATAGGCTTTCCAGGATTTGGAAATCACCGAGAATTAATCGGAAACTTAAGGTCCGATTATTTAGAGCAGCAGTAGTTCCAGTACTCCTCTATGGGAGTCCATGCTGGGCTCTAACTGCTGAGGACACCAAATCTCTGGATGGCACATTCACAAGAATGCTACGCCGGGTTCATTGTGTCAAGTACAATGCACACATCTCCAACCAGACACTATATAACATTGGAGGTGTCTCATTGGTTCCCCCAAGCTTGACACTAGAACAAAACCGCCTCCGCTTTGCAGGACATTGCTTTCGCCGTGAGGACCAGCCAGTGCATAATCTTGTACTTTGGCAGCCTCATGGAGTGAATAAGCATGGTGGACAGCCCATGACTTTCTTGAGACGCATCTTAAAGGACACTGGCCTTAAAGATGCGGATGATCTAGCAAATGTCATGGGTGATAGGGAGTTGTGGCGGTGCAATTTTGTTGACAAGCCGGCACAGCATTCTTAAAAATGCAGCTGCAATGCAGCATGCCGATCCTAGTAGTAGTAGTAGAGAGACTGAATCAAAGGCCTTGAAGAAGTCAACAAAGATAACAGCCAGATGCCTGTCTTTCTTTTTTGATAACTCTTCAATTATCCTTCTAAGTGCCAAAATGGGCTCCATGGTCCCACGACCTTTACGGAACCCATTCTGATTTCCACGTAGCAGTCTCTCAATGGGATCCCTGATGCGATTTAATAGAATTCTATTGTATAGTTTTGCAGCAATCGAGATCAATGAGATTCCCCGAAAAGAACCATAGAGTGTTAGGTTGCCCTTCTTGGGAACTGGCACCAACTTATTTGTTTTCATTTCTTGTGGGACTCTTGTTGTACGGTACATGTCTACTATGATGGGATAGATGAGCTTTAAACACTCAGGTATTTTAAAGACCTCAGGGGGAACACCATCTACTCCACTGGCACGATTGGTCTTAATGCTCTTTGCAGCAGCCTTCACTTCTGCAAAGGAGATATTGCCAATGGGAATATCTGGGAGTACAGACTCAGACACTTTTACTTCTATAAAGTTATCAGGCAATACCCTGTCATTATTGAGGAGCTTTTCAAAGTGGGCTTTCCAACCATTGAGGCGATTGGCTGGTGATTCAGCCTTAACCTTGGTGGTTGGTTGGCTTTTACGCCCAGTAAGCAGATTGATCGATTTCCATGCCTGGGATGATTGCCTGCTGTCGTCAGCATCATTGATGGCATCAACCTGTTGGTTTATTAGCTCCTGTTGATTAACAGAGTACTCCCTGTTTAGGGACCTAGATGCAGCCTTAACTGCATTCTTGGCTGCTGTAGTCTGTTTGAGTCGGGACTCTTTCTGCGCCTTATGAAGGTCATTTCGGCACTTCTGAATTTTGTTGTCAGTCCAGGGGGCCCTTTTCCTGTTTCGAGGGTATACAGGAACTGTTTCTGCAGCTGCTAACTTAACTGCTTCTGTAAAGGCAGTATAGCCCTCACAGTGACCTGCCGCCTCAGAGGCAAGAGCTGTTGCTCAGCTGTAGTGTGAAGCTGGATCTCACACTTGGCTGTTGCAACAGAGAGGACCAGTCATGCCGCGGCAAGGCAGATTTCGTTGTTCTGCTAGCACGCAGACTAAGTCTTACCTTGGCCACAATAAGGCGATGATCACTGGAGAAGGGTCGAAGTGTAAATGCATTACAGTCTTGTATAGAGCTTCTGTATTTCCTACGAAACAGAATATGGTCTATCTGGGACTTGTGACCACTGGGTCCACTATGAGTCCATAGCTTTCCAGTTCGCTTCTTGAACTGGGTTCCAGCCGAAAACAATCCATTTCCAAAGATAAAATCCTGAAGATGGACAGAATTTCGGTTAACACTATTGCTATAGACCCAGGCCGATGTAGGTGATTGATGCAGACTTGCATTAAAGTCTCCCAGGAATGTTAAGAATGCATGCTGATCCACTCCATCAGTAGCTGCTTTTAGATTGTGGTAGAAATTTTCCACCTCCTCTACAGGGGCAACACTAGTTGGAGAGTAGCACACAATCAGAACCACCTTAGGAAACTTCTTAGCCAGTCTTCCAGAACATGAGAAGTGGCAACAGATGATGCGGTTAGAGATTTGGTCTATTTTGTCCAATGCTGCATGTGCAGTTGGATTCATCAATAGACCAATTCCACCATTGCCACTATCATCTGCTGACGCGAGGGCGAGTCGCCAACCGCCCCCCATGTCCTTAATCAGAACCTCATCAGTCTGTCCAGTCTGCATTCGGTGCTCTTGAACACCCACTGCGCTAAGAGAAAGCTTATCTGCCAAGGCAGTCAGCTCACCTTGTCGCATTGGGGACCCGAGTGTTAGGGTGTTTACAGAGGCTAGTCTAGTGACTTGCCTCAGATTCACCAATGGCTTTGTTGGTCGGGGTGGAACATGAGAGTAGCCTCCAACTCCAGAATCCCTCTCCCCATCACAATCTGGCCTCCCTGGTGACCCAGGGTTTGGGCCAGAAAGGTCATCAGGAAAGGGACTCAAAGAATTGTCGGCTGCTCTCTCTCCAGTAGGGGGTGAGACAGGCAGCCGGTCAGGAGTTAACTGACGCCTGTGAGGCCGATTGTGTCCGGTAATTCCACTGGCCTCTTGTGGCCGGACCTCCGCATTGCTAATGTAATCCATAGTGGGGGTTGGGGGGTGCTTTTTTGCCGAGTCAGCTCTCGGGGCAAATACCACACCCTGGTTTGCCAATCCACAGGGTGGGTGTCGCAATGGAGTCAGATATGAGGCCCATCACCCATATCTACTCTGGCGTACATGACCCACCATTGGCTGTTGCAGCTCATCTGCTGGGTCATGCCCTGTACCCTTGCTGCCAGGTGCAGGTCGCAGTGAAGTGCTCTCAGAGTGGACATGAGAACACTCTACTCCTAACCAGCCATTGGCAGATCACCATCTGCCTGGTCAGGCCATATACCCCTGCAGCCAAGTATATAGGTCCTTAATCCAGGACCAAGGGCGTCCTTATCCCAGAACGAAGGGGGTCCTAGTTACAGGACCAGATTTGCCCTAGTAAGAGGGTCTATGCAGCTACAGGTGGCACCTCCTTTATGCTGCATGGAGGTGGCAAGTTTTCTTGATCAATGACCTAGAATACCTGACCTGACCTAAGATGCTCAAGCATACCATCCTTTGAGCTTATGCTCATCCGATCAGAGACTTGCAGAGGACTTTCAAAGTTAACTGTCAGAATTTTGGTCTTTCAGGGGTTAATAAAAAGACCAACACTAGAAGCAGCATGTTCTAATGAGACGAGGAGCCGATGGGCTCCCTCTAATGATTCTGAGAGTACTCCTAAGTCATCAGCAAAGTCTCCATTTCAGTTTGCCCTTACACACTTTAACTGTCATTTGTAAACCTTCTAACTAGGGCTATTTAAGTTAAGTATGACATTTTTAGTTTTACAATACACTTCTCCTTCATTAGCCTTGTTGCGCTCGTCCTGTTTTGTCTTAAAATAATTTTTATAACTATTTAACTTTAACTATAAAAACCTTTCTAACTCGAAACTGTGAGAGTGATTTATGATTTATGGTGATTTATGGCAGATGGACACTCATATCCACTGTAAACTCGTTGCACTTTATAACATAATGCCAAACAAACAGCTAGTACCTGGCTTGTGTTTTTATCATTTCGAAGAGATGTGTTCGACCTTTGAGTTCAAGCAGCAGTGACCATCTATAGCTGTCTTTACAGTAATAAATTAATTAATGGGCCTACTTGTGAGAGGTATAAGGGCGTAACGAGGTGCCCTGAATCGAGTGGCGGGGTGTGTTTTTAATAAAATCACGAGGAAACGTTCGAAATGGTTGGTTTAAAAGCGCGGGAAGTCAAAATGATTTTGAAAATCGGCTGTGATTAGTTTCTACATATTTGACGTCACTACACAGTGCTCAGACAATTTCTTATATTGTTTTCTATGGAGGGTGATTTTGGATCCATTCAAATATACATTTAATCTCAATCATTTCATCACATCTGAAAACAGAGTGTCTTGCGCGTATTTTAGCACTACAATTAATTAAATTCATGATTATGAAAATAATATTGATAAAATGAATCAATTCACAGTTATAAACTCGCAGTTTGCCTGACCGGTATGCAAATAGTAGTGAACCACTCAGCCCTATCCACCTATTGCATTGCAGTATCGGAGTATTGCTGTATTGCAGCTTTAAGTTCAGTAAGTTGAAATGTGTACCGGTCACCGGTAGCATACTGTAAGAGTTGTACAGCGGTAGGTTTACTCAACGTAATGAACTTAAGCAACAATAAAGCAATAGGCCTACTCCGATACTGCAATGCAATAGGTGGCTAGGGCTGAGTTGATTAGTTCTTGCATATGGGGTCTGGCAATCTACCAAGTGTGCAAAATTGCAAACAGTATTATTTATAAGTGTTTGTAGTGTTAAAAGACGCGCTTGACTCTCCGATTTCAATTGAAATAAGCCAGGTGAGAAATGATTGTAGAGCGAACCATATCAAATTATTGATGAACTCATTAATTGGCAATCATTAAACTCTAAACTTTAAACATTAAATATTGTTGAATGACCTTTAGTCAGTCAGCCTTTGCTTAAACTTTTGTGGTGACTGGTATATATATTAAAGTTACATAGATATAACTTATGCAATCAATTTTGTAATAATATTAATTATACAATTTGTAAATGAAACATTTGTCTAAAGGTAAAATTAGAATTCGAATTTATTTCACATTGTTCATATTGTTTTCTTAATTAATCTTAATCAATTGACTTTATTGTGCACGAAAATTATTGAACCTTACAATTATGTAGATTAAATGTGATTTAAATCGATCGAAAATCAACCCATAGAAAACTATACTGTATAAGAAATTATCTGAGCACTGCTAAGTGACGTGATGTCAAATATGTAACAGCCAATCACAGCCGATTTTCAAAATTGGCTTCACAGGCTTACTTATACTTAAACCCGCCATTTCGACCGATTGTTCATGTTTTTACAAAAATCACACACGCCGCCACTCGATTCAGGGAACCTTGTTACCCCTTATTCGATTGTTTCTAGCCCAACAATTTTTTCGCGCACCAACCCTATTGATACCCTTTATCATCCGGGCGTGACCGGACAATTGCCGATTTTATTAGTTGTAGTTAGTGGATCGGCCCATATTAAACCTAATCCATCATGTCTGTCCCCTTCCTAGGACACTTCCCCCCGGACAGTTTCCCCCCGCCCAAGTAGGACACTTGCCCCCCGGACACTTCCCCCCCAGTTAAAGTGTTAAAATTAATCTGGGTGCATCAAAGCATTAAACAAAATTTAAAGATGGTTGCAGGACAAGTTGTATCTAGACAAGTTTTTTCAAAATTATAAATGAAACATTTTTTATAGTCAAATTTTGTTTGTTTTTCTTTTAATTGGGGGTTGCCGCCCCCAAACCCCCGATTCTTTTGTTGGGGGCTACCGCCCCCAAACCCCTGCTTCTTTTCTTGGGGGCTACCGCCCCCAAACCCCCGCTTCTTTTCTTGAGGGCTGGCGCCCCCAGACAACCCGCTTCTTTTCTTGGGGGCTGCCGCCCCCAAACCCCTGCTTCTTTTCTTGGGGGCTACCGCCCCCAAACCCCCGCTTCTTTTCTTGAGGGCTGGCGCCCCCAGACAACCCGCTTCTTTTCTTGGGGGCTGCCGCCCCCAAACCCCGACATTTCCCTGTGTACCCGTGGTGAAAGACTTTGAGACCGTTTTGAAATAATCAATTCATGTTTGTATCATAAGATAATAAATTGACTAAGCCTAAAGTAGGAGCTGTATTGAATGTTAACCAAATTAATATATAAATTACTATAATATTATATAATTCAACAAAATCCTATTAAAAATATTGCAAGTAACCAGGAAATTTAATATGTAGTGTGTATAATATCTATATATAGTATGTATAGTAATATGTATATCAATATGTAATGCTGAACACAGAATATTGGTCGACGCATGTCGATTTTACCCTGGAGAGGTATAATTTTGATTGCAACAATAATATTCATCCCCATCTTCTACAATTTGAAGAAGACTATTACATAAAAATACCTATAATTAAAACAATTAATTATTATAATTCTATAGTTAATAAAAACAGTATATCATTCGGGGGATGGAATTTATAGGTCATCTACTATAATTAATTGTTTAAAGATTAGCAAACAATACGATGTAATTGCTTTGATAAAACCCATAAATAAAACTTGGATATAAAATGTAAAATCGGGATGCAAAAGATAACTTTCTGAGCTACGAAAGGAAAATTGGATACAACTTGTCTGGATACAAGCGGTCCGTTTACCTTACAAAATGAAAAATACGAATGTGCGAAGTTAGGAACAGTCGGGGGGGAAGTGTCCGGAGGGGTAGTTTCTGGGGGGGAAGTGTCTGGAGGTGAAGTGTCTGGGGGGAAGTGTCTGGGGGGGGGGGAAGTGTCCTACTTGAGCGGGGGGGAACTGTCCGGGCGGGGGGGGGGGGGGGGGGGGTCAAGTGTCCGCGGGGGAAGTGTCCGAACACCATAAAATTGTTATTACATAAAATTACATAAAATTTACAGTGTCGTGCGGGCGCACAGGCAAACACAAAAGCAAAACTTCAGGGCGTACCAGGGCGAAATTTGGGTGGAAACTTTAATTAACTGAAAGATGGTATCCCCCCGGTACTTTAAAGTACAACGTACAAGTACACGTAAAGTACAAGTCAACGGCTCCTCAGCTCATTGGAACAGGCTGATTCCAGTGTTGGTCTTTTTTAACTCAAAAAGTACCAATATTCTGACAGTTAACTTAGACAGTAGTCCTCAGGATATGCCTCATTGTTTGAGCATAAAGCTCAACGAATTGAATATGATTGAACATGAACAACTTCTGTTATCTGGGAACATGGATCCTGAAGTCAGGACCTTCGAATACGTAAGGGAAAGGAATAGGCAGCAATGAATTGGCTTTCTGGGGTTTGGAAGTCACACAGAATTCATAGGAAACGTAAGGTCGGATTATTTAGAGCAGCAGTAGTTCCAGTACTCCTCTATGGGATTCCATGCTGGGCTCTAACTGCTGAGGACACCAAATCTTTGGTTACATTGTCGATGTACAAATCGATGGCACATTCACAAGGATGCTACGCCGGGTTAATTGTGCCAAGTACAATGCACACATCTCCAACCAAACACTATATAACATTGGAGGTGTCTCATTGTTTCCCCCAAGCTGGACACTAGAACTAAGCCGCCTCCGCTTTGCAGGACATTGCTTTCGACATGAAGACCAGATAGTGCATAATCTTGTATTTTGGCAGCCTCATGGAGTGAATAAGCATGGTGGACAGCCCATGACTTTCTTGAGACGCATCTTAAAGGACACTGGCCTTGAAGATGCGGATGATCTAGCAAATGTCATGGGTGATAGGGAGTTGTGGCGGCGCAATTTTGCCGACAAGCCTGCACAGCATTCTTAAAAATGCAGCATTGTATAACATTGGACGATTCAGTGGCAAATGCCATTGAATATTTAATGCCGATTTTTAAATTTTAATGGGAAAACTGAGCCATGACCTACTATAGTAGGTCATGACTGAGCTACACAAACATTGAATATATACAATTGCTTTGATCGGTTGTGGCACATAGACGCAGTGTTCAATCACTAACCTTGTAGTAAAGGACATATCTTCCATGCTGCAATCCCGCTTTGTTGCATATATTGACCCACCGAAACTTCCAAGAAAAACAAAGGATCCCCACCAAAAATTATGAAAATGAAATATGGAATGAGAAACGCGCCTGAAAATATAAACTATTAACATTGGAGGTGTCTCATTGGTTCTCCCGAACTATTAACATTGGAGGTGTCTCATTGGTTCTCCCGAGCTATTAACATTGGAGGTGTCTCATTGGTTCTCCCGAGCTATTAACATTGGAGGGTCTCATTGGTTCTCCCGAGCTATTAACATTGGAGGTGTCTCATTGGTTCTTTCAAGCTTGACACTTGAGCAAAGCCGCCTCCGCTTTGCAGGATATCACGTTCTCCATGAGGACAAACCTAAGCACAATCTTGTGATTTGGCTACCCCATGGGGAAGTAAACCACCTATTCTAAAATATTTGTAATGACATAACAATGATAAACACATTACTTCGAATTATTATTTCGGTTATAATAACACTTCAATTTAACAAATAAATTACTTAATTAATGTACAATAAATATATTAATTTATTGTCCTTCCCATCTCTAGATATAGTTTATCGACGTCACAGGTAGCATTCACCCGTTAAATAAGTGATTTTGGAACGAGCGATAGATACCTGTAAGGCATACTTTATTAATTGCCAAATAAAATAATATATTTAAGAGAAAATATATTTGAATTATTGTTTTTTTACGAAGATATATATAATTTAGTTGTATATACTTTACACAGGCAAATAGTTAGTTGTTTTTTAGAGACCTTTTTATTATTTTTAAATTCCATCACCTCACATTCAAAAAGAAAGTAGATAGTTCTAGTCTATTTGAAGTATTAATTTTTAGTTGTAAAGGTCTTCATCACAGCAAGTTGCGCTACAAGAAGTGTCTTGGGGTACATTAAAGGCGCTTATTGCTGCAGCACAAATGTAGGTCTCTATTGTGTCGCATTCAGTGTCAGATAGGTGATCTTCTGAGTCTTTAGGTAAATACATCGGCATTGTGGTTGGAGGGATTCCGCCATGGTGGTCTATGGTCGGTCATAGTCTGAAATAATAACATTGTCGGGCAATAAACCAACAGAGCAATACATTTCAAACACAAGAAATAAAATAAAAATAAACTAGAAAGCCATCAAGATGGCTTTAAAAGAAACTGCCTTTTGGGACTCAGAATAAGCGCTAACTTTCCCGAGTGCCAAACTCTTATAATAATAGATACGCATCCACTCGATCCGTGCATTCGGGGGACCATGTTTATCTTTAAGTGAAAACAATTTTTGTGACAATTCTGGTGATAATTAAGTAATTTATAATGGTTGCGAGATAAAAACATTCTAACAAGAACTAAAATATTAAAACGTTGTTCCTTTTTGTTGTTTCAGTTGGTTTTTATCGGAATTTTATTGATTATAAAACAATATTATTAATTAATCTATATCTTTCATATTAGTAGTAGGGTCTTGGCCGGCTCTGCGACAGTTGGACCTAACTGACACCCATTGGGTGTCATATGACACCCAATTATCACCCTATGGGTGTCATTGGGTGTCATTGGCGCCAGACTGTCTGGGTGACACCTCCCAATTAGGCTAATTAGACCCTAATTGACAGGTGTCATCAATTAATTAGTACAATTAAACCCTAACAGGTGTCATATGACTCCTAATTAGGGTTTAATTGATTATCCTAATTAATCAGACTGATTAGCGCCCTGACACACAATGGTTCATCAGTGATGTCCAACTGTCGCAGAGCCGGCTCAAGAGGGTGTCATAAGTGACACCGCAGCTCTTTTATTCATTAATACCTATTTATTTATATTTAATTTTAATTAATTGTACTTTATTTTACTTTATTTATTCATTTGTACTTTATTTTAAATTAATTAATTGTATTACTTTTATTTTATACATTGATTTCTATTTTTAGATTAATTAGTTTTTATATTACCAACGAGATCACTATGACATAATGTCTATTTTTAACTTTATAATGGCTATGGTATACGGCTCCCTACTGGCAACTATCAACTACGTTCATCGGCGGGGACCCCTCCTCTATCCTCATTATTCATTAACTAGATACAACAGGCAGTGAATCTTCTATACGTATACCCCCAAGGCAAATATAAATCAGCGGTCCCGGCTGTTAGCAGCCCCCTCGATGACTCACTAATAATCCCAATGCGGCTTTGACTACAGCAAATCCGTATATCGCTCAAGGCTAATGTTCCAGCGGCCCTCCATTGTTCCCACTATAGCCGGCGTCGCTTTGTCCCTTTCCTATATCCAGGCAGCCCGTATCATAACAATGAAGCGCCTCTAATCACGCATTCCTCTCTACTAATCCCTTTCCTTTGCACCAGACCTGCTTCTGTTATACAGCCAACTCAACATAATTAGTCAAGATGCCTACAGGGGTTTCTAATATAGAATCAACACGAGAAGTTGCCCTGGTAACCGCTTTTGCGCGAACAGCCAATCAGCGGGCTTCATTTCTGCTGCTGCGCTCTGATTGGCTCATTTAAGAGACAAGGGCCTCCCCTACTAACCGAATTGCTATTTAATACGTCCCCACCAATATATTAGGTCATTATTTCAATTGCAAGTTACGATTAACATCATTTACCATTATTTTGTTTTCGAATTTAATATTATTTATTTAATATTTATTTGTTATCGTCAGTCAACTATCCAGTTGTATTATTATCATTTCGCCGCGTTATCGCTCATTGTCGACAACAAACTTTCCGCGTATCCGTCGCGTAATATTCTTCCGATACCATTCCGTTCTATCGGTAAATAAACTCTCTCGTCGTCCACGTCAACCAACTTCTTCGCGAACATCCAAACTTCCTCTTTCCGTGAATATTTACTAATACCGTAAGTTAAAACTGCCTTCCACCATCTCCATCGACGCCGCTAGCAAACAATTTACATTTAATGTCTACCGGTACAACAGTATTGCAGTAGGCTCATTATTAATTACTGTCAGACTGCGGTGGTACCGATAGCCTAAACCGTGATCGAAGCATTCGATCAATAGGCCTACATCTGTCTATCTGCTTGTCTACCCAACTACCGGTACCGCATCATTCGAGTTAGCCTAGATCCTACTGAACAACAATGATTACTGCAGTTTTCACTATATATCCTACTGACTAACTGAGGAGATCTCACACAGCGATTAGCTAGGCCTATCGTTGATTTCTATTGGTTAACGCTACCGGTACGTCTGACTTCTGGCAGACTATGTCACTAGCACTACTGCACTGACTGACTGCTGTTTATAGACCCTCTTTCCACGAATAATAACTGCCATCGCTATTGTGTCTTGGTTATCGCCACTATCTGACCGCTGGTACACTAACACTACTGCACTAGATACTGCCGACTGTCTGCATTATGTTTCACTGACTGATTGCTACAATACAGCAATAGGCCTAACTGTACAAACACAGTATTGTTGCCTAGTAACCAATTAATACCTACTGTTTTACTTTATTTTTAGCAAGTATACAGTATTTTTTATTTTTTTACGAATAATCAACTTATTTTTCTAGATTCAAGATGCCTATGTCTACCAATAAAGTTAGCTGCCCCATCTGCGACAAAGAGATGCGGAGTGATAATCTAAAATCACATATTAAAATTCATTTCGCGCAATATAGATGCGACTGTTGCCCGACTTGGTCTTCGGAAAAGAAGACGCTGGTTGGCCATCTTGTTTCGTGTCCTCAGGGGGGAACAGGATTTAGTTACGTAAACGAGCCAGCCGATTGCCGCTGCGGGGATTCGCTCACCCTATCAGACTATGCCTCACTGAGGCATAGTCTATGCCTCACTGAGGCATAGACTACGACTCACTGAGGCATAGTCTATGCCTCAGTGAGGCATAGTCTATGCCTCAGTGCCTCAGTGAGGCATATTCTATGCCTCAGTGAGGCTAGTCTATGCCTCAGTGAGTCATAGTCTATGCCTCAGTGAGGCATAGTCTATGCCTCAGTGAGGCATAGTCTATGCCTCTGTGAGTCATAGTCTATGCCTCAGTGCCTCAGTGAGGCATAGTCTATGCCTCAGTGAGTCATAGTCTATCCCTCAGTGAGGCATAGTCTATGCCTCAGTGAGGCATAGTCTATGCCTCAGTGCCTCAGTGAGGCATAGTCTATGCCTCAGTGAGTCACAGTCTATGCCTCAGTGCCTCAGTGTGTCATAGTCTATGCCTCAGTGCCTCAGTGAGTCATAGTCTATGCCTCAGTGCCTCAGTGAGGCATAGTCTGTGTCAGGTCTTAAATGTGAGTCTTACAAATTCGAACGTCAACGAACAAATTTGAAGGTTACTGTTCCACCTTGGTGTAGTGGTTGCATTGAATTCACATCTCCCGTATGTCATGGGTTCGATCCCCGCATGAACCAGGGCAGTTTTCGTTTGGTTAGCAATAGGCCTAACGTTGCAAAATGCCGTATTATTGCCTAGTAACCAATTCATGGCTACCGTATGGTTTTCACTTTAAGACATTTCGCCCTCTAGCGGCAGACTGGGGAACTTCAGACTACTCTGTGACCCTGCAAAAGATATAGCCTATGCCGTAATAGATGCCGATTGGGGGGTCAAATTAAGTAATAATATATCTAAATAAGCCTCAAACATCTTGCCTCATGGCTCGCCCCTTAGAACTCTTAAGCAATATAACTTCATGGTTTTGCGGATTGTAAATAACAAAGCTAGAGAAGATGTTAATTTTTAAACAATACGCCCTCTAGCGGCAGACTATGGAACTGCAGACGGCTGGACATAGATAAGAGTAATTAGTAATCAGAGCTGTCACGAGAGGGGGGCGGGGCGCTTGGATACAACTATTATTAATAAGCTGTTGCTTGGTTAAAGCTAATTGGGGGTCAAAGGTCAAAGGTCAACGATAAAGCTGTCTGGAGTAATTAGTTACCAGTAAGGGAGCTGTATACCCTATGTCTAAGTATGGCTAAGAAATCAATGTATAAAGTACAAATGAATAAATACGAATAAAATAAAATGCAAATAATTAATTAAAATTAAATATAAATAAATAAGTATTAATGAATAAAAGAGCTGCGGTGTCACTTATGACACCCTCTTGATCCGGCTCTGCGACAGTTAGACATCACTGATGACCCATTGTGTGTCAGGGCGCTAATCAGTCTGATTAATTAGGATATCAATTAAACCCTAATTAGGAGTCATATGACACCTGTTAGGGTTTAATTGTACTAATTAATTGATGACACCTGTCAATTAGGGTCTAATTAGCCTAATTGGGAGGTGTCACCCAGACAGTCTGGCGCCAATGACACCCAATGACACCCATAGGGTGATAATTGGGTGTCATATGACACCCAATGGGTGTCAGTTAGGTCTAACTGTCGCAGAGAGGACCAAGACCCTACTACTCATATTACTACTACTACTACTACTACTACTAGGATCGGCATGCTGCATTGCAGCTGCATTTTTAAGAAAGCTGTGCCGGCTTGTCGACAAAATTGCGCCGCCACAACTCCCTATCACCCATGACACTTGCTCGATCATCCGCATCTTCAAGGTCAGTGTCCTTTAAGATGCGTCTCAAGAAAGTCATGGGCTGTCCACCATGCTTATTCACTCCATGAGGCTGCCAAAGTACAAGATTATGCACTGGCTGGTCCTCACGGCGAAAGCAATGTCCTGCAAAGCGGAGGCGATTTTGTTCTAGTGTCAAGCTTGGGAGGAACCAATGAGACACCTCCAATGTTATATAGTGACTGGTTGGAGATGTGGGCATTGTACTTGACACAATGAACCCGGCGTAGCATTCTTGTGAATGTGCCATCCAGAGATTTGGTGTCCTCAGCAGTTAGAGCCCAGCATGGAGTTTCATAAATAAGCATGGAGTTTCATAAATAATGTCATATTTATTAAGACAACAACAAAGTACAGGTCAGGCTATATAAAAATTTATTATGATCTTTTCTTCTAGTAAAATAAAGTTTTTGTATACATAAGGTTCACATTACGTACGCTAAATAAGAAAATAAATATTATTCTAAACACCATAAAAGCCCCACAATGGAGGAAAAAATTGGATACTGATTAATAAATCTTGCAACGTAACAGTAACGAGAAACAATTCAAATAAATATAAATACTGCTGCATGTATAGAATACCAAGTTATTGATACACATTAATAATAAATACTGCTGTATGTATAGAATACCAAGTTATTGATACACATTAATAATTACATTAATAATAATTACTGCTGTATGTATAGAATACCAAGTTATTGATACACATTAATAATAATTACTGCTGTATGTATAGAATACCAAGTTATTGATACACATTAATAATAATTACTACTGTATGTATAGAATACCAAGTTATTGATACACATTAATAATAATTACTGCTGTATGTATAGAATACCAAGTTATTGATACACATTAATAATAATTACTGCTGTATGTATAGAAGTAGTATAAGATACTATGACACCCGGCCATGGTCACCCGTAGCCCATCATTACCATCCATTTCTAGTACTCTGTCCAATCAGAAGCCACTATTTCAACCTTTTGCGGTGGTCGTTATTATTTCAACCAATCAGATGTCAGCATTTCATCCGTAACCATGGCAACTTCTCAAGTTCCCGCTTATTCCGCTAGAGGCGTTATTAGTCACCCAGCGCTAGTACTCCGTCCAATCACCAACCTTTATTTTACAGGTGTTCGAGTGTCTACACTTAGCATCAGGTAACTTCTACTATTTTTCAAATCGCAATTTTTCAGCAACCAGTATTTTCATATTCACCAACCTATATTTTACAGACGCTAGAGGTGTCTACAGGTAACTTCTACTATTTTTCAAATCGCTATTTTTCAGCAACCAGTATTTTCATATTTACAAACCTTTATTTTACAGACGCTAGAGGTGTCTACAGGTAACTTCTACTATTTTTCACCAGTAACTAAATTTAATTTCGCAATTTTTCAGATAACAAAATATTCAACCGGGTTCGAACTCGGGACTGTTATAACTCCTCACAACTCGTCACCCACTCTTCCACCCAACCTCGAGAGAAAAAGGCGATAAATATCCGAGTTATAGCTGTTGAATGCCAAGTAATAATTATTCAATATCGATTTATTCATCATAACTGGTCGCAGATGTTTACAAATAGCTTGT
This sequence comes from Nemertoderma westbladi, assembly GCA_032718475.1. NCBI lineage: Eukaryota > Metazoa > Xenacoelomorpha > Nemertodermatida > Nemertodermatidae > Nemertoderma > Nemertoderma westbladi. The sequence continues at coordinate 592 of JAUCBJ010000186.1, read as the reverse complement.
GGTAGTATCAATTATAAATTATTGTTCATTGAATTCTATACTATAGCATATGTCACCAACGAGATCCAATTATTCTAATGATTTCGATAGCATAAAATGCATATTAATTAATACGAAATACATCTAACTAATAATAATAATTTACTTGTTCTACATACATTATCAGTACAATATTGACAGGTTAATTACGTTTGAATATAAGATGGAATGATAATTAATGTTTAGATGTAGGGTATTGATTGTTGTGAGTATGTGCTAGATATAGCAGTAATAGTGTTATTCGATATGTAACATTATGAAACAATGTCTCATGTATACACTGTAGTGTTGCAACTATGTGTAGGTAAGTCAATGTGTCAGTGTTAATATAGTATATTACATTTTTTATAATATATTGGTTCTACAGAGTGATGCTGGGTTTTAGCACTATTAATTTGACATTTTTTTATTGCGAAATTAGATTCACTGAAAAATCACATGAATAAACTTTGCGAGACATTCCTTAACTATTCTTTGACAACAAATTGTCTATCTATCTATTTTGAGTAAAAAATGTGAAAATTAAAATGCAAGTCTTAAAAACTGAGTAAGA
>JAUCBJ010000185.1:0-45392 GCA_032718475.1 Nemertoderma westbladi | reverse complement strand
GACCGCGACCACCCCCTCCCGACCGCGACCACCCCCTCCCGACCGCGACCACCCCCTCCCGACCGCGACCACCCCCTCCCGACCGCGACCACCCCCTCCCGACCGCGACCACCCCCTCCCGACCGCGACCACCCCCTCCCGACCGCGACCACCCCCTCCCGACCGCGACCACCCCCTCCCGACCGCGACCACCCCCTCCCGACCGCGACCACCCCCTCCCGACCGCGACCACCCCCTCCCGACCGCGACCACCCCCTCCCGACCGCGACCACCCCCTCCCGACCGCGACCACCCCCTCCCGACCGCGACCACCCCCTCCCGACCGCGACCACCCCCTCCACGACCGCGACCACCCCCTCCCGACCGCGACCACCCCCTCCCGACCGCGACCACCCCCTCCCGACCGCGACCACCCCCTCCCGACCGCGACCACCCCCTCCCGACCGCGACCACCCCCTCCCGACCGCGACCACCCCCTCCCGACCGCGACCACCCCCTCCCGACCGCGACCACCCCCTCCCGACCGCGACCACCCTCTCCCGACCGCGACCACCCCCTCCCGACCGCGACCACCCCCTCCCGACCGCGACCACCCCCTCCCGACCGCGACCACCCCCTCCCGACCGCGACCACCCCCTCCCGACCGCGACCACCCCCTCCCGACCGCGACCACCCCCTCCCGACCGCGACCACCCCCTCCCGACCGCGACCACCCCCTCCCGACCGCGACCACCCCCTCCCGACCGCGACCACCCCCTCCCGACCGCGACCACCCCCTCCCGACCGCGACCACCCCCTCCCGACCGCGACCACCCCCTCCCGACCACCCCCTCCCGACCGCGACCACCCCCTCCCGACCGCGACCACCCCCTCCCGACCGCGACCACCCCCTCCCGACCGCGACCACCCTCTCCCGACCAACCCTCCCGACCGCGACCACCCCCTCCCGACCGCGACCACCCCCTCCCGACCGCGACCACCCCCTCCCGACCGCGACCACCCCCTCCCGACCGCGACCACCCCCTCCCGACCGCGACCACCCCCTCCCGACCGCGACCACCCCCTCCCGACCGCGACCACCCCCTCCCGACCGCGACCACCCCCTCCCGACCACCCCCCGACCGACCACCCCCTCCCGACCGCGACCACCCCCTCCCGACCGCGACCACCCCCTCCCGACCGCGACCACCCCCTCCCGACCGCGACCACCCCCTCCCGACCGCGACCACCCCCTCCCGATCGCGACCACCCCCTCCCGACCGCGACCACCCCCTCCCGACCGCGACCACCCCCTCCCGACCGCGACCACCCCCTCCCGACCGCGACCACCCCCTCCCGACCGCGACCACCCCCTCCCGACCGCGACCACCCCCTCCCGACCGCGACCACCCCCTCCCGACCGCGACCACCCCCTCCCGACCGCGACCACCCCCTCCCGACCGCGACCACCCCCTCCCGACCGCGACCACCCCCTCCCGACCGCGACCACCCCCTCCCGACCGCGACCACCCCCTCCCGACCGCGACCACCCCCTCCCGACCGCGACCACCCCCTCCCGACCGCGACCACCCCCTCCCGACCGCGACCACCCCCTCCCGACCGCGACCACCCCCTCCCGACCGCGACCACCCCCTCCCGACCGCGACCACCCCCTCCCGACCGCGACCACCCCCTCCCGACCGCGACCACCCCCTCCCGACCGCGACCACCCCCTCCCGACCGCGACCACCCCCTCCCGACCGCGACCACCCCCTCCCGACCGCGACCACCCCCTCCCGACCGCGACCACCCCCTCCCGACCGCGACCACCCCCTCCCGACCGCGACCACCCCCTCCCGACCGCGACCACCCCCTCCCGACCGCGACCACCCCCTCCCGACCGCGACCACCCCCTCCCGACCGCGACCACCCCCTCCCGACCGCGACCACCCCCTCCCGACCGCGACCACCCCCTCCCGACCGCGACCACCCCCTCCCGACCGCGACCACCCCCTCCCGACCGCGACCACCCCCTCCCGACCGCGACCACCCCCTCCCGACCGCGACCACCCCCTCCCGACCGCGACCACCCCCTCCCGACCGCGACCACCCCCTCCCGACCGCGACCACCCCCTCCCGACCGCGACCACCCCCTCCCGACCGCGACCACCCCCTCCCGACCGCGACCACCCCCTCCCGACCGCGACCACCCCCTCCCGACCGCGACCACCCCCTCCCGACCGCGACCACCCCCTCCCGACCGCGACCACCCCCTCCCGACCGCGACCACCCCCTCCCGACCGCGACCACCCCCTCCCGACCGCGACCACCCCCTCCCGACCGCGACCACCCCCTCCCGACCGCGACCACCCCCTCCCGACCGCGACCACCCCCTCCCGACCGCGACCACCCCCTCCCGACCGCGACCACCCCCTCCCGACCGCGACCACCCCCTCCCGACCGCGACCACCCCCTCCCGACCGCGACCACCCCCTCCCGACCGCGACCACCCCCTCCCGACCGCGACCACCCCCTCCCGACCGCGACCACCCCCTCCCGACCGCGACCACCCCCTCCCGACCGCGACCACCCCCTCCCGACCGCGACCACCCCCTCCCGACCGCGACCACCCCCTCCCGACCGCGACCACCCCCTCCCGACCGCGACCACCCCCTCCCGACCGCGACCACCCCCTCCCGACCGCGACCACCCCTCCCGACCGCGACCACCCCCTCCCGACGCGACCACCCTCCCGACCGCGACCACCCCCTCCCGACCGCGACCACCCCCTCCCGACCGCGACCACCCCCTCCCGACCGCGACCACCCCCTCCCGACCGCGACCACCCCCTCCCGACCGCGACCACCCCCTCCCGACCGCGACCACCCCCTCCCGACCGCGACCACCCCCTCCCGACCGCGACCACCCCCTCCCGACCGCGACCACCCCCTCCCGACGCGACCACCCACCCGACCGCGACCACCCCCTCCCGACCGCGACCACCCCCTCCCGACCGCGACCACCCCCTCCCGACCGCGACCACCCCCTCCCGACCGCGACCACCCCCTCCCGACCGCGACCACCCCCTCCCGACCGCGACCACCCCCTCCCGACCGCGACCACCCCCTCCCGACCGCGACCACCCCCTCCCGACCGCGACCACCCCCTCCCGACCGCGACCACCCCCTCCCGACCGCGACCACCCCCTCCCGACCGCGACCACCCCCTCCCGACCGCGACCACCCCCTCCCGACCGCGACCACCCCCTCCCGACCGCGACCACCCCCTCCCGACCGCGACCACCCCCTCCCGACCGCGACCACCCCCTCCCGACCGCGACCACCCCCTCCCGACCGCGACCACCCCCTCCCGACCGCGACCACCCCCTCCCGACCGCGACCACCCCCTCCCGACCGCGACCACCCCCTCCCGATCGCGACCACCCCCTCCCGACCGCGACCACCCCCTCCCGACCGCGACCACCCCCTCCCGACCGCGACCACCCCCTCCCGACCGCGACCACCCCCTCCCGACCGCGACCACCCCCTCCCGACCGCGACCACCCCCTCCCGACCGCGACCACCCCCTCCCGACCGCGACCACCCCCTCCCGACCGCGACCACCCCCTCCCGACCGCGACCACCCCCTCCCGACCGCGACCACCCCCTCCCGACCGCGACCACCCCCTCCCGACCGCGACCACCCCCTCCCGACCGCGACCACCCCCTCCCGACCGCGACCACCCCCTCCCGACCGCGACCACCCCCTCCCGACCGCGACCACCCCCTCCCGACCGCGACCACCCCCTCCCGACCGCGACCACCCCCTCCCGACCACCCCCTCCCGACCGCGACCACCCCCTCCCGACGCGACCACCCTCCCGACCGCGACCACCCCCTCCCGACCGCGACCACCCCCTCCCGACCGCGACCACCCCCTCCCGACCGCGACCACCCCCTCCCGACCGCGACCACCCCCTCCCGACCGCGACCACCCCCTCCCGACCGCGACCACCCCCTCCCGACCGCGACCACCCCCTCCCGACCGCGACCACCCCCTCCCGACCGCGACCACCCCCTCCCGACCGCGACCACCCCCTCCCGACCGCGACCACCCCCTCCCGACCGCGACCACCCCCTCCCGACCGCGACCACCCCCTCCCGACCGCGACCACCCCCTCCCGACCGCGACCACCCCCTCCCGACCGCGACCACCCCCTCCCGACCGCGACCACCCCCTCCCGACCGCGACCACCCCCTCCCGACCGCGACCACCCCCTCCCGACCGCGACCACCCCCTCCCGACCGCGACCACCCCCTCCCGACCGCGACCACCCTCTCCCGACCGCGACCACCCCCTCCCGACCGCGACCACCCTCCTCCCGACCACCCCCTCCCGACCGCGACCACCCCCTCCCGACCGCGACCACCCCCTCCCGACCGCGACCACCCCCTCCCGACCGCGACCACCCCCTCCCGACCGCGACCACCCCCTCCCGACCGCGACCACCCTCTCCCGACCGCGACCACCCCCTCCCGACCGCGACCACCCCCTCCCGACCGCGACCACCCCCTCCCGACCGCGACCACCCTCTCCCGACCGACCCCCCTCCCGACCACCCCCTCCCGACCGCGACCACCCCCTCCCGACCGCGACCACCCCCTCCCGACCCGCGACCCGACCACCCTCTCCCGACCGCGACCACCCCCTCCCGACCGCGACCACCCCCTCCCGACCGCGACCACCCCCTCCCGACCGCGACCACCCTCTCCCGACCGCGACCACCCCCTCCCGACCGCGACCACCCCCTCCCGACCGCGACCACCCCCTCCCGACCGCGACCACCCCCTCCCGACCGCGACCACCCCCTCCCGACCGCGACCACCCCCTCCCGACCGCGACCACCCCCTCCCGACCGCGACCACCCCCTCCCGACCGCGACCACCCCCTCCCGACCGCGACCACCCCCTCCCGACCGCGACCACCCCCTCCCGACCGCGACCACCCTCTCCCGACCGCGACCACCCCCTACCCGACCACCCCTCTCCCGACCGCGACCACCCCCTCCCGACCGCGACCACCCCCTCCCGACCGCGACCACCCTCTCCCGACCGCGACCACCCCCTCCCGACCGCGACCACCCCCCTCCCGACTCGCGACCACCCCCTCCCGACCACCCCCTCCCGACCACCCCGACCGCGACCACCTCCACCCGACCACCCTCCTCCCGACCACCCTCGACCCGACCACCCCCTCTCCGACCGCGACCACCCTCTCCCGACCGCGACCACCCCCTCCGACCGCGACCACCCCCTCCCGACCGCGACCACCTCTCCCGACCGCGACCACCCCCTCCCGACCGCGACCACCCCCTCCCGACCGACGCACCACCCCCTCCCGACCGCGACCACCCCCTCCCGACCGCGACCACCCCCTCCCGACCGCGACCACCCCCTCCCGACCGCGACCACCCCCTCCCGACCGCGACCACCACCCTCCCGACCACCCCCTCCCGACCGCGACCACCCTCTCCCGATCCAACCCCCCTACCGCGACCACCCCCTCCCGACCGCGACCACCCCCTCCCGACGCGACCACCCCCTCCCGACCGCGACCACCCCCTCCCGACCGCGACCACCCTCCTCCCCCCGACCACCCCCTCCCGACCGCGACCACCCCTCCCGACCGCGACCACCCCCTCCGACCGACCACCCCCTCCCGACCGCGACCACCCCTCTCCCGACCACCCCCCCGCGACCACCCCCTCCCGACCGCGACCACCCCCTCCCGACCGCGACCACCCCCTCCCGACCGCGACCACCCCCCTCCCGACCGCCCGATCCAGACCACACTCTCCCGACCACCCCGCCCGACCACCCCCTCCCGACCGCGACCACCCCCTCCCGACCGCGACCACCCTTTCTCGACCACCCCCTCCCGACCACCCCCTCGCGACCAACCCACCCGACAACCTCCTCCCGACCACCCCCTCCCGACCACCCCCTCTCGACCACCCCACCCGACCACCCCCTCCCGACCACCCCTCCCGACCACCCCTCCCGACCACCCTATCCAGACCAGTTTCTCGACCACCCCCCCCCCCCCGACCACCCTCTCCCGACCGCAACCACCCCCTACCGACCACTCCCTCCCGACCACCCCCTCCCGACCACCCCCTCCCGACCACCCCCTCCCGACCACCCCATCCAGACCACACTTTCTCGATCACCCCACCCGACCAACCCACCCGACAACCTCCTCCCGACCACCCCACCGACCAACCCCTCCCGACAACCCCCTCCCGACCACCCCCTCTCGACCACCCCTCCCGACCACCCCCTCCCGTCCACCCCATCCCGACCACACTTTCTCGACCACCCCACCCGACCACCCCCTCCCGTCCACCCCCTCCCGACCACCCCTCCCGACCACCCAACCGACCACCCCCTCCCGACCACCCCTCCCGACCACTCAACCGACCACCCCTCCCGACCACCCCTCCCGACCACCCAACCGACCACCCCTCCCGACCACCCCACCCGACCACCCCCTCCCGACCACCCCTCCCGACCACCCAACCGACCACCCCCTCCCGACCACCCCTCCCGACCACTCAACCGACCACCCCTCCCGACCACCTCCTCCCGACCACCCCCTCTCGACCACCCCTCCCGACCTCCCCCTCCCGTCCACCCCATCCCGACCACACTTTCTCGACCACCCCATCCGACCACCCCCTCCCGACCACCCCTCCCGACCACCCCTCCCGACCACCCAACCGACCACCCCTCCCGACCTCCCACCCCATCCCATAATAAATTTGGATAACCCCATATTGTTTCATTTCAAAATAGGATATCTTAAATAATAGTGATTGCAAGATGAGGAATAAACATCTATCTATAATTTGCCATTTTTATTTTTGGCCATGGAGCTGTACTTTAAATTCTCGTACACTTAGCATACAATGGTTATTATTAATGGAGAATATTCAAGATGTGTTCTAGAAGTTTATTGTTAATAAGTTAGTGATTACTTTGTTGCTTTTCGATGATCTTACCATACCAGAACGCTGATAATTTACCTTAATGTAATAAATTAACATTATCTGGCTAAAATAAGTTATTTAGTTATTTTTGTTTTTATTTTTGCAGGTTACGAAATACTTAACGCCTGGAACTAATAATGCGAATATTTGCACGGCTTAGAGGATGACGTCCATCTTCATGTATCTCTCGATGTTACTGATGGTTATTAGGAGTGAAGTAATTAACAATTAACCTACGTACCTTCTTGTGCCGACTATAAAATTAAGTTCCGTTTCCCCTTGTTGTAAATAAAAATTGTTACATTTTATATATGTTTCTAATTTTGTTATGCAATAATCTGTTTAGTTTCAATATATTTACGACATTGTTAACAGATGCATATATTATATACAGAAGTATTTTATTTCTTCCCTTTGCATAACAAATATTTTTTTTTTGGGTTCGTGTCATTTAATTACGACTCTATATTCCGGGGTATGGTGATCCGATTTTTAAAATAACGCATTTAATAATTTGATACATGTAAATGGAGTTTGTTGCGCTTTTCGGTTATATCCCACAATGATTAATTAGTAAAGGGGGATGTGCGGTGGGATATGTGATTGGGGGTGTGTGTGAGATGGGAAGGGGTGTTACCATAACAATATAGTATAAATATTTCAACATTCTATCAGTTACCATGACAACATAGTATAATATTCTTACATTAATTCCATCATGAGTTAGTTACCTTGACAACATACAGTAGTAAGTAGGCCTATCGGCAGCTCGCTGCTATGTATATTCATTTTTCCATGAAGGTGAGGCACAGTTTAAGTCTCCTTGGCAACATTTACTCATACACCTGTGCGACATGTTGTTTATTTTCTTTTTCAATTTTGTTTCCATCGTTCCAAAATATCCGCTGCATGAATGATTGGATGCATATGATGATTTGCAATCACTTTCGCTTTGATTCTTGCAATTATTAACATCAAGACAATTCTTGTACTCGAAGTAAAAAGAAACCTCCGCTTCGGAATGCTTACCCTTTACGTGTCCATTAAGTTTGTGGGTAACTATGTTACAAAATTTACAACCAGTACTATTCCCGTAAGAGTGATTATTTATCACATCCCACGAGGCGCGTTTAACATTTGAATCTTCACTTTTCACTTTCAACATCTTTCCGACAGAACAGGTATAATTAACCTCACCGGTATTATAGATTGTGTGGAATTGAGCGCAAAGCAGTATGAATAAAATAAGGAAATGTATCATATTTACGTTTAACATGGACTTGAATTAGTTGAATAGGCCTGGTGCGAAAAGTTACATATTACAAATTAGAAGTGCCTGCCCATTGTGCCCAATGCCTATTCCGGTTTTGTGCGATTTTCTTTGTTAATTATGTAAACAATAAAATAATAATAAGTGAATTGTGTGGGTGAGTGACGCGGTGTATTAAATATACAATGTAAATAAGACAATATGATAATGCTCTCCATAGCGAAAAATATCCGGTCTGGTAGCTCAGTACACTCACCCGGCTGATGATAACCAGAAGTTTGAAACCTAGGTACCGGGTTCGAGCCCCAATAGGGCCGTTTGATATTTTTCGCTTTGGAGAGCATTATCATATTGTCTTATTCACATTGTATATTTAAAACAATAAAATAGGTTATTAAAAAAAACAATCAAGTATTAACTATTTAGGCCTACATACTTGTGTGTAAAGTAGCGCATTACAGTGTGATGATCCGAGTGGCTTTGTTACACGAACGAACGTTAGTGAGTGAATGAAAATAAAGCCACGAGGTACTTTGCAACAAGTATGTATGTAGTTTTATTCCAAAATTTTAACATTACGAAATGATTGTACATATAATATAAGTGATAGAAACTGCATTAAATTAGTTGCTGTATAAATAAATCTAAAAATGACATAAATTATATTATAAATAAGTTAGCTTATATTTATGGTGGCGCTTGGAGCCATGTTATAATAATATAGCTAGGCCCTACTGGTTATTAATAGCTATACCCCGCCTACCGGTTGTTAATGCAGTAGGCTTATCTGGCTGTCGGGAAAATTTCCACCTATTGTTTACGTGGTATCCAATGACGGCGTTAAGTAATGTCCCCTTAGTGGACATTACTTAACGCCGTCATGGGTTACCACGTAAACAATAACACCAAATGAAATACTAAATGTACAGGCCAATACAATGCTGTAATGTCCTCTAAAGTTGTAAAGTGCTAAATAACAACTGGCTGTTAATACTAACGGCGTTGAGTAATGTTACAATTTTGGAATAAAACTTATTACCTAAGTAAGGTATCTAAGTTTCTTCAATTATTGTAAATTAAATAATTAATATTAAATTCCCTGTAATTTTACCCTCTGAGCAAATAATAGCCCTGAGAACGAGGCCCGAGGACTGCTTACACGGGTTTTACCAGCGATCAACTCTCAATTATAATATATTTGAATTTATTAAATTATTTTAAATAATATTAATTATATTCTATTGGTACTGTAATACTTTTTGATCAGTCGAGTTATAGTCGAAGTCAATCTTGCATATTTTTTTTGGATATGTCTACAGTATTTCAGCCTACATAGTTATTGCCAAAAATCTAGTTTATATAACAAATGTGTTTTGGGGATCACATATTTAAATTCGACGTGAATTTGCATACAGGCCAAACAAACCTGATTAACTTGATTATTTGTAGGCTATAATCCATGTTGCTAAGGAAAAAATCATAAAATGAAAATGATCCGCATAATTTTATTTTCGCATTGGTTTTGGTTTAAACCCACCTCCCTTTTTGTTTTGCTACATTGAATGGACTTAGAAGTTGTTAAAGGAAGTACAGTATCTCGGTCGGTGAAGCTGGCGCTATCTAAATTCAGAACATTATTTATTTCTTAACGCCCATCCCCGCAGGTCCGGTAACAGTCCCGTTTCGGGGAAAAAGTTGCGTTTCGGGAAAAAAGTTGCGTTTCGGCAAATAAAATGCGTTTTGGCAAAGCAAGTCGCGTTTCGGCAAAAAGTTAATTTTCGGCTTAAGAAAATACACGGTAGATTACAGTAGAATACCGCGCCTACCCATCGCAGGAAGGTAAAGGACAGGTTAGTTTTATAGAATAAACCTTGTAACATCGTTAAGTGAATAATAGATATAATAAGTAAAGAGAAGCAATTACAGTACACAGTGCTTTTGTAGCATCCAAGTCCCAGTTATTACTAAACCTATAATTAATTTATAATAATAGTACGGTACTGTACCAATACGTATCATGCTTAATTGACATAAGACCACAACTACAATTATAATTATTGAATTCAACCCTGATCTAACACATCTAATAATTATCTTTAACTTTTGCCGATAAATGGCGGTATTATTTATCTTGATCTTTTTATCAACGCAACTTTTTGCCAAAACGCAACTTTTTTGCCGAAACGCGATGTAACCCCCCCCCCCCCCCCCCCCACTATAGCATTAATTTTGTTTATAAGCAAGCTATATGAAAAACAAAGTAATTTGTAATATGTAACTTCTGTAACTAAAATAATAGAGGAGGTATATTATTCTAGAATTCAAACAATTGAGTATATCTATAGTTTCGAATAAAAGGAAATATAAGATATAAAAAATCGGCATGTACAGTACACTTATTTTTGATATCTCGAATTAATGAATTGTACAGTAGTTGCTAGTAATTTTGCTACTGTAGCAACCACAAATTCATTAATTCGAGTTTATAAAAAATGTTCGAAAATGGTCACACAATTGCTACTCCAAAGTTGTGGCATGCAACCGGAATTTACTAGCTAACTTGTAAGTATAAATTACATAGCCTAGTAAAGACAATGTAAAATTTACATTAATACATGTAAATACGTTTTGAATTTCCCTCCAATATTTGTATCACTTTGTATTATTTCAACTGTAATTGCAATTGGTGATGGGTTTCTCTCTATCTATGTTAAATAACTACTGGGTGGGTTTATTATGGATTGCAATGTAAAATATATTTAATAAAAATAATTTGTGAAAATTATAATAAATTTCTCAGTTTTACTAGAAAAGCATTTCCTAAAGGAAATGCAACCACGAAGCTAAGAAAAATTAAATACTCTGACTCATCAGTCAAACTTAAAGAGGCATATGCCTTAAAAACTCCCATTACCAATGCAATTGGAGTTTTATTTAACTGCTGAGGTTTACATTAAGATCCGGTTTGTGGTTCCAGGTGACCCATACTTCAATTAAGTTTCGTTGAGTAGTTAATGAGCAAAACTAAGGATTTAATTGTTAAAACGTATGTTTGTAGTGGTTGTCATGGAAACTGAAAAATTGAACTATGTAAATTGAATGCGGAATTAGTGATATAGTGGGGTAGGGGTTGGTCCCAAGTCGTAATAACTTAACGTTATGCTTCAAATACCCATTTTAAAAATTTGAACATCTATTTATTTTATTTTTTTTTATATTTATCTGTTCGCGCTTTTAGACCTTCAACAGTTTAACCTGCTAATTTATATGTCTATTAATACCTGACAGCCCGTGGTACAAATTAACACAGCCGAAGCCAGTCTAGCGCGGCGTATGACCCATCGGAGGTGGGAGACTGGATTTGATGGCAGAGAGAGCCGTAGGACACTTTGTATTTATTCGATTGATCTTTACTATATAATCTCCTAAAACTATGCTTATTTTCAGTTAAATACTAACAGTTCCTTTTATGTGCTGCGCTCTAAATACTACGCAGAGATATGACTTATACCAATTACAACGGCGGACATGAGACAACGCAAATGTTTACATCCTTTAGGGATGTATTTATTGATCGTTCACACTCACACCACGAAAATAGTACAGTACTGAAACACGCTAATTTGCCACGTACGTTGGGGACTATGAAACAGCATAAACTCATACAAACCACTGTTATTTGAGCTAGGCAATTGTGAATAGTAAACCCCTCCGCTTACCTCAATGAATCATGAAAACCAAGAGATCTACCGGTTATTCGTAAGTATTCTCCAACTATCAGCATTAATCCATATGTTACAAATTACAACAGATTATAACAGCATAAAACAGTATAAAATGCAGCGGTGTTGCGGCAATATCAGACAGTCAGGATGTGTTGCAGTGAGAGTATGCAACGTAGGAGATCGTGTTAACGTATGAACAGAAACGTAAGTATGGACGTTTAATAGATTTGCGTTCTATGTCTCTCTGGCCGCTGGTGTTTCTGGGCGCAAAGTCAGGAAGTGTATAAACACTCACACTGAGGGGTTGCAATAATGTTCTTGCCGGAAGTAGTCAACAAGTATGAATCACATCGAACGCTGTAGAACCTATGGAGGAATCCGTCAGAACTTCCAATCAGGGATCAGTAACCATGCACCAACCAACCAACCCGGTAATTCAGGCTATGGTGTGACGTAGGGGGGAAAGTATACTACTGATTGGACGGTGAATATCACAGAGGCATGAAGAGAAAGATAATCCTGTCCAATGGCTGGCAATTAGAGTTTTTAAGGTTTAGAATAACCAGCACATTGTGTAAAAAAGGGGACATTTCAGCCGCAAAAGCTTTAACATTATCCTTTAAGCCGCACCAGGAGGTACATAGCTACAGTAAAAACGAAAGAAAAATTACAACAATAACACAAATAGTAAAAAACAAAACATACACACATAGTAAACATATACAAGTAAACACATACTGTATATATAGTGCTCAGCTGTAAGATTATCTGGTCCGATGGCTTTACCTGTTGACAAACTGAGAAGTGAATCTATCACCTCTTTGTATGTAACAGATTGAAACCCAAAGTCAGTAAAGTTATTTAAACGCCTATTTACTTTACCACTGTCACTGTCATCAGCCACACAGTTAAATAAGTTACTAAAATGAGTTTTCCACATATCGCAGATATCTGCTGAACCATTGGACTCCCCAATCTTATTAGGAAGAGGAGTTTTAGTGTCAAAGCTTTTGCGGACATAACTAGTTTTTTTCACGCAATGCGCAGAATACTCTAAAATAGCCCCAAAATTGTTCAACTACGCGTCGGAAAGAAATTAGAACCAAGATGACGAAATCTGTCAGCTGATTCTTTGTTTATGTGGAACTCTATGTCCTGGCTTGTTCGGCCAATCAGAGCAATCTTCTCTGTTACACCAACGGAGACCTACCTGAGAACTAGCGCAATGCATTATGGTTATTATTTTTCTGAGAATTAGATTCAGCTCAGAATTCTGTGCTTCTGTACGGAAGTTTCAAACTTTAGCCCAAGGAACATCTGATGGCTTTAGTTATAAGAACGTAAATCTATTAACATAGTAACTCACTGTAACACTATCCGAACATTTCACATCGTAACATCAACTCATATGACTGAACACATACTGACTGTTCACCGCACTGTTTTACTTCTGTTTTATATTGTATTAAGTCTTGAGTCTTCAGTCTGCATGTGTGCTGTACACTTCTTACTGGTCCGCAATGCCTAATCTTTAAAATCACATACGGATTATTCTCCATAGGAATCCATTACATACGCGTATGTGCAGTACATACGGATACGGCAAATGCATACGGATACGGCGAAAAGTTATACCCTCGTTTTATATGGGTTAACAGAGATGGACAATTTCTCACATTATCAACTTAATAGAACTGGATAAATCAAGAGCATTCGTCAAAAAGTTTGTAAAAGCTTTTGCGGACATAACAAGTCATTTTTCTCCGCAATGTACCGTGTAGGTGCTTTAGCGGACATAACAAGTCATTTTATCCGCAATGTACCGTGTAGGTGCTTTAGCGGACATAACAAGTCATTTTTGCCGTAATGCGCCTAATACTCTAAAAGACTGGAGCTCAGATGACGAAATCTGTCAGCTGATTTACTGTAAACGTGGAACCTCTTGTTCTGTTCAGCCAATCAGAGCGATTTTCACTTTATTTCTGACAGAGGTCTACGGAAAACCGCGCAATGCATTACGGTCTTTGTTTACCTTTTCTGAGCCTCAGAACACCGGCTTGGAAATTCTTCTGTACTTCTGTAGAAGTTTCAGACTTTTGGCCTAAACATCTCATCTGATGGCTTTGATTACAAGAACGTAAAACTATTAACGATTCAACTACCGCATCACACCGCAATTCATGCATTGCTGCACATGGAACACTGCATAAGTAACACATACTGACTGTTCACCGCATTATTTTGCTTCTGTTATTAATTGGTGTTATGTTAATGTATATTGCTGATATATTTGGAGAATACCGATGAATAATCATAAAACCCCCAATCTCCTTGATTACTGAAGGTTAGAGGAACAGGTTTACCGGTAGCAACTGCGACTTACATTATAGTGGTTTTTTTGTGTGAATTAAATGCTTTTTCATAATCCCTACATGTGTCAGTTGCGATCCTCCTTATATATGATCAAATTCAGTGACAGTCGGCAGATCAGTGTGAAGTAGTGTGAAGCCGTGTGAAGTAGTGTGAAGGTTAATAAAGCATCTCCTAAAGAATGCGCTTTTTACGAAACTCAGTAGCCATCTCGTTGTGTTTAGTATAAGTCATAACTCTGTTTTATATACTTAAAGCGCCACGTCCTAAAGGAACTGTTAATATTTCCCCGAAAGTAAATATATTGTCAGAGATTATATAGTAACGATCAATCGAATAATACAGTAGGTCTACACCGCAATCACTATCAAAGCATCCGAATCCAGTCTCCCTTAACTGTGGGTGAATGGTCGCGCACAGACTGGCTTCGGCGGATGTAACTTGAGTACCTTAAATAATTGATCTAGGCTAAAGTCGATTTATAAACAAAAAGACAACTAAAATTGGCAGGTTAAACTGCTAAAGGTCTAAAAGCGCGAACAAAGTTACTCAGTGGATGTAAAGAATGCCTCAGTGTATCCATGTATGTATTTCATGTTATTGAATAAATATTGCTTGTTTTAATAAATTTTACTCTGTTTGGGAGTGTTAATGAAAAAAAATATGGCTATAACCTTATTAAAGTAATTTAATTTACAGTTATTTACATAATATTTATTTCTTACATTACCAATTGCTTATACAGTAGCATATAAGATAAGGTAAATACAGTACCGTGAAAATATTGTAACTGAATAGATCTATACTGTGAGGCGAGCCACGAAAGTAGGCGAACTTAGCATACGGGTAACACTAACTCAATCGTGTATCTTTAGATCTGTCGTTCTGCTGATCCCTGTTTTTAACTAATGATCCTTGTTTCGGCTAATCCTCGATGAAATCTAACCAAATGTTCATTGTAATGAAGACGAGTCTGTGTTGACTATACTCCTAATCCGTGTTTTTAAACGTTAATAACTCAGCGAATGCTCGACAAAATCTAACCAAACTCGGTACATGTTAATTCATGTTGACATAATGTTTCGAATCGACATACCGCGATACCTGTACTCAGTCGAGACCTACCATTACCGACTGTATGTGGGGTAGGCCTGTCGTCGTTGAACCGGTACACTTATACAGATTGTCAGTGAAATGAAAGTACATCATGGTGTACCGGTGAATGGGTCTAACTCATATGCTGTGTCATAACAATGCTACTGCTGTACTGGAACACACCCGCCGTTAAAACAATCTACATGTGGTATAAAGAGTTACATTATGTACATCATCTTATTCGTAGTTACATAATACTTCAATTTTCTAATAAAACACATTTACAACAAAAGTGTATAAAAATATTATCTGTGTTGTTGAATAATTATTTATTGTTATATAAAATTCGTATTTTTAAATACAACTAGAAAGGAAAAGTGCATCACATAATTGATGTGACAATACACTCAAGTAACAAATCATGTACATGATGTTGTGGTGGCGCATAATTCACAAGGTAAATTATACATTTTGTATAATATATACATACCGGTACATGCGTAGGGTAATGGTCGGGCAGTCATAAGAAAATTTAAGCGAAAAGAGGAAACCAAATAGTAAACTTTGGCAATACCGATAATATTGTGAAAAACATAGAAATAATATGTTCTACAGAAAAATCAAATAATTAATTATGTTAATTACGTATACATATTACCGTTACGTTATTAACACTAAGTTAATTCAATCACAGCCAAGCGCCTAGGATATATGGACGATCTGTCAGCAGCGACCAGCAGTGAAACATGGGGTAAATCGATAAGAAAAATAACAGGTTTGTCAAAAATTGGTACATATAATTAATTCATATATAATGATATCAATACGTTGGATGTTAACAACACCTGAATCTAATAATACTTTCGTTGGTAATTTGTGAATTATATACAGCCCGATATTACACTAAACGCCGAACTATTGACAAATATCAGCATCCGAATCAAGTTATTTACAACTCTGATATACAATGGAGGGGTTAACCCATATAACATTGGAAGAAGGATATTAAGCAAATAATAAAAACAGCATCGGAAGCACAGAAGAATATTTTTGCACTGGGTTGAGGAATATTTCTATTGGGTTTACCTCAGACGCAGTAAATAATTGCGAAAAAGGAATCGAACATGAATATGAACAAGAATTATGGTTCAGAATCGTAACGCATGAGAATACTGCGAGTACCATTGAATACCATGCCGCTATCATTGTATTAATCTATTCATAATTATTCTACAGAGTTTGTCTACCAAATATACAATAGCGCCCAAAAATGTAAATTAACTAAAAAAGGGTAAAATATTAATCAATTATGAATGGCAACTATCAAAAGCCCTTATAATAAGGGCCCTGCCGGGAAGTTGTCCTACAACCGATGTATTTATGCTACTAAAGTACTAAATACTTTTATTCGAAACTTTAAACTATACTTTGTCGGTTGTTGTATTGATTTATGCATGACATGACATTTAACATGTCGGTAGTATCAGTATTTATGTCTATGGCCATGTATATGGCACTACAGCAGTGTCGGTAGGGTGGTATTGTATTGGTAACTACCCATATGTATTACTTTCAATTCTATCTTAGAGTCACACCTTGCTTTCGGTGAGCTTGCTAACTAGCCATTAGCAGAGTTCACAAGTCAAGGCGCCCTGCACTGAAATGGGCACAGTGGGGCACTCAGTAGCCGTTGATAACGAAGTCTAGTGGGTTTGTGAAGATGTGAGTGAGTTATATGCCATACAGTCTTCATCAGTCAGTTCCAATACTGCTGTAACTTTCTATCAGTCAGTTCCAATACTGCTGTAACTTTCTATCAGTCAGTTCCAATACTGCTGTAACTTTCTATCAGTCAGTTCCAATACTGCTGTAACTTTCTATCAGTCAGTTCCAATACTGCTGTAACTTTCTATCAGTCAGTTCCAATACTGCTGTAACTTTCTATCAGTCAGTTCCAATACTGCTGTAACTTTCTATCAGTCAGTTCCAATACTGCTGTAACTTTCTATCAGTCAGTTCCAATACTGCTGTAACCTTCTATCAGTCAGTTCCAATACTGCTGTAACTTTCTATCAGTCAGTTCCAATACTGCTGTAACTTTCTATCAGTCAGTTCCAATACTGCTGTAACTTTCTATCAGTCAGTTCCAATACTGCTGTAACTTTCTATCAGTCAGTTCCAATACTGCTGTAACTTTCTATCAGTCAGTTCCAATACTGCTGTAACTTTCTATCAGTCAGTTCCAATACTGCTGTAACTTTCTATCAGTCAGTTCCAATACAGCTGTAACTTTCTATCACTCTCAATTTGATTGTGTTTTTTTGTGTTACAGTACGCTTTGTTGGACAGACACAAACCATAATTAATAAAAGTGCCATGTAACCATAACCATATATCATAATATAAGAAACGTAGCGGAATTTCGGACATTGTAACCATCCGGGCACAAAGTGTCGCTAATAACTGTAACATGCATGGTTACAGTTTTGGGCGTAAAAAAATTTGGACCACTGGTACCGGTACGCAAACCGATTACTACCGCAACAAGTCTGCATCAGGAACACCTGAACACGCATGTTTGTAAATGTTCCGTTCGTCGTAAAAGGTTTTAAGTTACGAATAAAATTACTCACTTCATGGCGCAAGCTAGCAGTCTACCTTGTAGTCAAGGTTACGCTGCTAGAATTTACTTTATAACCCATGAACATGAAGTAAATGGCTACGGTACTATTGAATATAAAATTTAGTCGAATAAAATTATATATCAATATTAAACTTAAAGGTTGGATATTTTATTAACGAATGGCACATATATTCCGATGCAAAACAGTCCTAACATCATTACAAAACCGCAACGCATCAAGAAATGGCAACAGATTGAGCAGACAAGTGTCAGTCGGGTCGGCAAACCAAGATTTTATTGGGATTCCGTTATCCGGGAAACCCCTATATGCGACCGGGGAATTATCTATTATACAAATATTAGCTAAATCGTTAGTAATTACTCGTAAGTTCTTGTTGTAACCAGCGAAGTTTTTGAAGTCTACGACGCAGTGTTGTCTGTAATAACGCCGGCACAATATCCTACGCTGATTGTCTAATTGATCCGCCACTGCCGTCCCGTAAATCTCCATAGAAGCGGTGAATATAGCCAAGTCGTACCACCGACTTACAATGTCCAGGAAGAAATCAACATGGGGGCGTTTGTGAACGAAGAACTTTACGGGGTGTTGGTCGATGGTGACCCTAAGAATAAAGTCTGGCGGTGTGGTGGGCCGTTCCTGGACGTTCGTAACGATAGGAGGCATCGCGCCATCGTGGTGCGAGTGTATCAAGGTTTCGTCGAGATCCAGCACCAGAGTTTTACGACGCACCATCGATAGTCGTTGGCGTGATATCGCACCCAAAGGACAGTAATCGTAACGGACCGTCTGATGTTGGATCGCTTGACGTACTCCAGTGCGAAACATATTTACTAAGTAGGTCCAAAACCCGGTAACGTAGGCGATCAATCCGACAAATACGTTATTACACATCTTAGCATCGCCTGAACAAACGCGAAATAATGAAACTTAGGATGATCACTCACTACTGCCGTACAATCAAATGCCACAAATAAATCATGAAGTAATTTACCTAGTGCAGTAGGGAGCCTAATCAATTTGTAAATAGGCAAATAGGCCTAGTGAGTACAGGAGTACCTACTGCTGTACTGGAGTATAGGAGTATGGAGTAGTCAGGCAGCCAGGTAGTGCTGTGTGCTGTGTAGTGGAGTACGGTATTTTACCAAGTTTGAAGTTACCTAACAGTGGAAGTGGACAGTCTGATACAGTGATAGTACTGTAGTAGGAATATTGCAGCATAGCTTACTACAGTACCGGTATTGGATATTGTCAAGGACTACTACTGTACTATACTGAAGGACTGGCACAGCAGTAATCCTGTAAATCCGCACCCCACTGCGCTAGCTGGGTCAATGTTTTTCATTCTTTTACATTTTAGCCTACCGCTGTACTGGCAGACAGGTACTCTTAAACACTGACATACTGGCAGACTGGATTGACAACTGAATGATTACATTTCAGCTTTTTCGGATTATTAATTATTTTTAATAATTTAATACCAATAATATTAATAATAATAATATGGGAAAACATTGTTGTGTTTATGGCTGCAAAGGGAACTATCCGAGGAATCTAACAAGTACCAGGTACTGCAGCTAGGAACTTTCACCCGTCAAAGGGCTGGACAGACACCCCTCAAACGGGTGGATAAGTTTGTATTTCTCCAATACTACCGCAAAACTATATATATTGGTGCTGTAAAGATTAAAATTACAGCATAGTTAACTTTTAATTAAGAATTTAATAATATTTAATAATAATATTTAATCATTTGTATAGCGCCAACATTACCGGTAGTATTCTATGGCGCTAATCAGAGTTAGGTTAGTCAATTTAAATAAAAAGAAAACCGCGTAGAGTACATAATTAAGAAAAGTAAAAACAAAGTTTTTTAAAAACGATCGGCTAAAAATGAGTCTATTTTATAGGTGGGTGGGTGAACAGGTGAGTCTTTAGTTTTCCTTTGAATGATGCCGTAGACTGGATATCACGTAGCGAAGCCGGTAGTTTGTTCCACAGCCGGGGCGCGCATACCTCGAACGCCCGCCACCCGAGAGTGTAGCACTGGAACCGTGGTTCGACGAGACTTACTGTGCTACAACTTCTAGTTTGGAGGCGATCGCGACTAACTTTATGGAGCATTTCGATTATATATTTGGGAGCGTGGCCGACCAAGGCCTTGTGCGTCATCAGCAGTATTTTAAATTCTACACGTTTGCGCACAGGCAGCCAGTGGAGGGATTTCAACGTCGGCGATATATGGTCGTATTTGTGTACACCTGTAAGCAACCTAGCAGCTGTGTTTTGTACACGTTGGAGTTTCTGTAATTGGTAGCTTGGGACTCCATAGAGAAGGGCGTTACAGTAGTCTATGCGGCTAGTCACGAGAGCATGTATAATTGTTTCTGCGGCCTTAGTGTCGAGATATTTCCGAATTGAGCGAATGTTGTGCAGGTAGTAGTATGCGGCGCTGCATGTTTTAGATATAAATTTATTCATTCTCATCTCGGAGTCGAACCAGGCTCCAAGGTTTCTGACCGATTTAACCGGTTCGATATCAAAGTTTCCAACGCGAATTGAGATTGAGGACAGCTTACTCAATTGAGATTTCGATCCGAGCAAGATAAATTCAGTCTTGTCGTCGTTTAGCTTGAGCCGATGTTTTAATAACCAGCTGCGCATCTCCGCGATGCAGGCTTCCATGGACTCTATGGCTGCTCTTTCGTTAGACGATGTTAATGGTTGGAAGGAGCAGTAGACCTGATGGTCATCAGCAAAACCGTGGCCAGCCAATGGTAAATGGTGCTGTATTACCTCCAAGAGGCCAGCACTGTAGTTGGGGAAAAGTGTGCATGATAAGCATGATCCTTGAGGGAAACCATATTCCAGTAGCTGATCGTCGGATGTGGCCCCTAACGTGGCTACTCGTTGGACTCGGCCAGATAGGAAGGACCGGAACCATTTGAGACAGGTGCCGCAGATATGAAGGCGATTTCGAAGGACGTTCATCAGTCGAGTGTGATCTACAGTATCGAAAGCGGCGCTGAGGTCAAGTAACACAAGTAAAGTTATTTGTTTGTTATCCATGTTTCGGAGAATATCGGATTGGACTTTGATGAGGGCCGTTTCGGTACTATGATGTTTCCTATACGCCGATTGAAATATTGGCAATTGGTAATAGGTGTCAATGTGTGGCTGAACTTGAGCTATTACTGCCCTCTCAGTTATCTTTGAGATAAAAGCTATGCCACTAACTGGGCGAAAGTTCTTGTTTTTAACAGTTTTAATTGCATTTGTTGACCGATCTGAGGAAGGTTTTTTCGGTATTGGTGCAATTGTCCCAATTTTCCACAGTGGCGGGACCACTCCAGTCTCCAGTGATTGATTGACCATGGTAGTAATAGGCCGAATGAGAGCCGGTAGACAAGACTTCAGTAACTGCGTCGGTAGGGGATCCTGTGGACATTGTTTATTCGGTGCAGTATTGACCAGTTTCGTAACTTCTTCTGCAGACAGAGTGTTAAAATTACATAAGGATGCTGACGTGTCATCTGGGATTACTACATGGTCGTTTCCAATGACGTCTCCGTCGTCATTTGCAGCTGCTGCGTTATCCAGTTCAGCACGTATGAGTTTAATCTTGGAAGCGAAGTAATCTGCGAAATTGTTGGCAAGTTCTAGAGCATTATTATGTTGTGGGTATTTAATCACTTGATTTTGCTTAGATAATGATTTTATTACATTAAATAGCTTCTTTTGGTCACCTGAGCATGCGCCGATTAATCCACGATAGTATTCCTGGCGATCAGTTGTTAGTTTTTTTGCGTATATGTTTCGAATTTCTTTAAACTTAACTTTATCTTCTATTTTACCAGTTTTACACCACCTTTTTTCTGCTTTACGACGCTGTTGTTTTAGGCGGCGCGCCTCATGGCTGAACCACTTGTTCCCATCTCGTAGTCTAGTTGCTTTCGATTTTAAAGGGGCGTGTTTATCAATCAGTTTCGAAATTGTAAAATTATAAAGTTCGGATTTATTTACAATTGATAGATCGTCGAAACTAGGCTGACATAGTACCGATGTTGTTATATCGTGTTTGAAATTGTTCAAGTTAATTTTTCCGATATTTCGATATTGAACATTGGTTAAGTTTGCAGATGGTTTTGGGATATCAATACAGCAACTAACAACTGCATGGTCGGATATAAAATAGGAGGGTTCGTCAACCGTGATGTTTAACTCGTGGCAGTTCCGTGTGAGAATGAGATCCAATGTGTTACCTGACTCGTGGGTTGGCCAATGAACATGCTGTTCTAATCCCATACACTCTATAAGGTCAATGAACTTAAGGGAATTTGTATCCGTTTGATTGTTCACATGAATGTTGAAGTCACCTAGGATCAATAGACGCTCTTGTCGAGCTATGTAGCATTCGATAAACAATGGAAAATCCTCAAAGAACATAGAACAAGTAGTCGGGTGGTTTGTGCTGTAAGGGGGGCGATAAATGATTATTAACAAGATATGAATTTGTGATTGTTGAAGTTGCCAAACTGAGTATTCGAATGAACGTTTCTCTCCACCATTAAGTTGTTCAATTTTATAGGTACCTCGTAAGATAATGCCTGTTCCACCGGCATGGTTTCTTACACGTGGAAAATCGATCATTTGGTATCCATCAGGGGAACATAGCCTCTTTACTGCATCGTCATCCGTTCTCAGCCAAGTTTCAGTAAGAACACAAACATCAACGCTATTTGTGGTTAGATATTCGACGATTTCGGCGCTTTTATTTCGGACTGATCTTGGATTCATTAAGCATAGCCTAGTAGACAGTCCTTTATTAGGAATGTTGCTGTTGACGCGGCCGATGCAGCCCCGGGCCGCGGTAGTCACATCTGGGGGGGGTGCGCGCGGTCAAGCAGCCGGGGGCGGAGTGGGCGCGGTCGACGCAGCCGGGGGCGGCGTGGGCGCGGTCAACGCAGCCGGGGGCGGCGTGGGCGCGGTCAGCGCAGCCGGGAGTGGCGAGGGCGTGGTTGACGCAGCCGGGGGCAGCATGGGCGCGGTCAACGCAGCCGGGGTCGGCGTGGGCGCGGTCAACGCAGCCGGGGGCGGCGTGGGCGCGGTCAGCGCAGCCGGGAGTGGCGAGGGCGTGGTCGACGCAGCCAGGGGCAGCATGGGCGCGGTCAACGCAGCTGGGGTCGGCGTGGGCACAGTCAACGCAGCCGGGGGCGGCGTGGGCGCGGTCAACGCAGCCGGGGGCGGCGTGGGTGCGGTCAACGCAGCCAGGGGCGGCGTGGGCATGGTCAACGCAGCCGGGGGCGGCGTGTGCGCGGTCAACGCAGCCGGGGGCGGTGTGGGCGCGGTCAACGCAGCCGGGGGCGGTGTGGGCGCGGTCAACGCAGCCAGGGGCGGCGTGGGCGCGGTCAACGCAGCCAGGGGCAGCGTGGGCATGGTCAATGCAACCGGGGGCGGCATGGGCGCGGTCAACGCAGCCAGGGGCAGCATGGGCGCGGTCAACGCAGCTGGGGTCGGCGTGGGCACAGTCAACGCAGCCGGGGGCGGCGTGGGCGCGGTCAACGCAGCCGGGGGCGGCGTGGGTGCGGTCAACGCAGCCAGGGGCGGCGTGGGCATGGTCAACGCAGCCGGGGGCAGCGTGGGCGCGGTCAGCGCAGCCGGGAGTGGCGAGGGCGTGGTCGACGCAGCCGGGGGCAGCATGGGCGCGGTCAACGCAGCCGGGGTCGGCGTGGGCGTGGTCAACGCAGCCGGGGGCGGCGTGTGCGCGGTCAACGCAGCCGGGGGCGGTGTGGGCGCGGTCAACGCAGCCGGGGGCGGTGTGGGCGCGGTCAACGCAGCCAGGGGCGGCGTGGGCGCGGTCAACGCAGCCAGGGGCAGCGTGGGCATGGTCAATGCAACCGGGGGCGGCATGGGCGCAGTCAATGCAGCCGGTGGCGGAGTGGGCGCGGTCAACGCAAGCGGGGGCGGCGTCGGCGTGGCCCCAAGTCAATCAATAGCAACACACCGAGTCAGGGATAAATGGTTTAAGGTTGGCTGAGCGGCGCGGTCTGATCTATAGATGGTCCGAGGTCCGTGAGCGGCAGAGCCCGTAGACTGGTCGAATGGGAGCGCGTTGCTATCAGTAGGTTCCACCGAATGTGGGTTCAGCCGTGATGCTTCGATTACTTTGCCCCGTGATATAATCCAGTGTTTGTTTGGTTGGGAAGTCTGTAGTCTCCGGCGCTCTTCCCTTAGCTGGTATTGTAGTTTAGATTCGGCGGGGGTGTAGTCAGGCGAGAGGTACATATTGTTGTAGCACTGAGTTTGGCGTAGGTCACGAGCCTTCCGAAGTAGGACAGCCCTCTTATCTTGAGGCAATGTGACTACAAGAGGCCGAGTGCCGTTGTCCTTTACCTTCCCCACACGTCTGGTTGAAATTTCAGAAGGAAACAAGTCGATGTTTATCGAGTTAGCTATGTCTATTACAAGTTTTTTATCATCTTCTTCTACTTTGGCTCCACTAACAACGATATTACATATGCGCCGGTTTTGTTCATCTTCCTCTTCCTTAACTTTATGTGCTAGAAGAGCGAGGTTATCTGAATCATTTCTATGTTTAGCATTACGTTTAGAGCGTTTGGAAGGGGCATCAGTCCATTCACCCTCGTCAACTATAACTGAGAGCGACTCGTCTTGGATTACACCAACTTTCTTTTGGATATCTTCCACGCTGGTCATGAACTCTACTCGTAGTTCCTTCATTCTGGAGTTCACAAGTTGCCTGGTGTCATTTACCGTTTGTTCTAGCTTGTTCGATTTAAGCAGAACGCTATCAAATTGTTGTTGAAGTTCTAGAAATTTGTCATCGGTACGCGATTCAATCTGCTCCAAGTCTTTCGTTGTGCGAGACAGGCGGTTCCCAACGCATCCGCCGCAATAAAAATCTACGCATCCGAAGTCGGTCCCATTCGGGGCGATACAGATCATAGAAATATTGCAGTTCGCTCCGGAGCAGCATACTTCAATCTCTTCGTGGCCGTCGGTTCGTGATGTCGGCAGAGGCTGGTTAGCGTTCGGTGTCTTATTATCCCGTTTCCTTGTTGTCGGTTGGACGTTTGCAGCAGCAGCGCTTTGTCGACGAGGAGCCGACGCAGTACTATTCCGCCGGCCATCCGCAGTTGATTTCAAGAACGACATCAGGTATTATCAGCAATAAATTGATACTTTATTTATGTATGATTATTAAGCAGATTAAAATTAATTTATTAAAGTAATTAAAAAGTAATGTGTGTGTATAGTATTAGTTAGTTAGTATTAGTTAGTATCACAAGTGGTAGTTAAACTCAGATGAGGTAAAATAATGGGCGTTCTATAAAACGGACAGGTTGTCGACTTGGAAGTGAATTAATTGAATTCCACCCATCAAACGGGTGGATTTGTAAAATTGTATCTGCTACTCGTCAGCCCCCTGAGGCAAGCAGATTCCTTCCCATCTATGGAGCCAGGCTGCCAATCAACACACCAGAGAGCAGACCACCACTGTCTACCACTACCATCCTTCCTACAGTAGTATACATTACACACACACACCTTGTACTAATTGAGGCAGCCAGCATAGCATTGGCTTTCTTATTATACTTACTGTATTACATATCGTCACCCTCAAGGCAGAACCCCCTAAGTCGATTTTTGTAGTTCTGAGATAATAATCGATAAAAACTGTTTATTTTTTGGAGAGATGCCTCAGTTTACTTGATTGTGTTTTTTGACAAATAAATATATATAGAATTCATATAACTAAACTTTTTATTTAATTTAGAATCACCTTTGAAATATATTGCGGTTTTTTTGTAAAAATTCTGACTTATGGTGTTTTGCCAAAACAAAGGGGAACACCATTTTCTGGTATTATCCCGTAACTATACGATAGTTGCGGGGTATTGCCTAGAAAACAAGGCATCCTCAATTAGGCAAAACACCATAAGTCCGAATTTTTACAAAAAACACGCAAAATATATCAAATTATAGCCAAGGCGTATCGTGCGTCCTTAATTATTTAGTGCGTAGTGCGCACGTGATACATGTGCGCATTTGTTATTAGCTAATACGTGCTATCTAACATGTTAACTAGCACATGAGCAGGTGTTAGTATTACCTGTGAACGCAATAATAACAAATAAGCACATACAATACAGCTAACACACTTGCGCACATGTTGGAAATTTTTGAATTCAAAATTCTAAAGTGCTCCATAAGTTTTTGATATTTTGGTATAAATTGCTTCTAAAATAAGTACGGGACTGTAGTTAGAATCATGTATCAATACAAATTGAACAAAATGTAGCCAAATGCAGAACTATAAGAACAAAATTTAGATTCACGAAAGCGGAACTCTAAGTACAAAATATAGCCATGGGTGGTACTCTACAGTAAGAACAAAGTCTAGCTACGCCATGAAGATTAATTAAAGGCTGTTTTTTCTACAGTACGTGGCAACATTTTGAGCAACTCTATCAGCAACTTAGTAAGCATTTCAGGTTGCGATCAAATTGCTCTATGTAAACGCGAACTTTGTTGCTGTTAAAGATGCCTCATATAACGGAGACTAAAAGTTAATGTTGCTCAAATTAAGTTGCTAGTTGCTGACCAAATTGTCCAAAACGTCCGGCAACCTAGAGTAACTTATAGCAACTTTGACACAAACATTAAATGAGGGATAGATATTTATCAGCGCCACAAACATTAGTGGGACAAACATTAATCAGGGTGACAAACATTAATGTGGGACATAAACATTGATGTAGGACACAAACAATAATGTGGGACATAAACATTGATATAGGACACAAACATTAATGAGGGACACAAACATTAATGAGGGACACAAATATTAATGAGGGACACAAACATTAATGAGGGACACAAGATTAATGAGGGACACAAACATTAATGAGGGACACATTAATGAGGGACACAAACATTAATGAGGGACACAACATTAATGAGGGACACAAATATTAATGAGGGACGCAAACATTAATGAGGTACACAAACATTAATGAGGGACACAAACATTAATGAGGGACACAAACATTAATGAGGGACACAAACAATAAACGAGTTAATGAGGGACACAAACATTAATGAGGGACACAAACATTAATGACGGACGCAAACATTAATGAGGTTCACAAACATTAATGAGGGACACAAACATTAATGAGGTACACAAACATTAATGAGGGACACAAACATTAATGAGGGACACACACATTAATGAGGGACACAAACATTAATGAGGTACACAAACATTAATAAGGGACACAAACATTAATGAGGGACACAAACAATAAACGAGGGACAGATATCAATCAAGGGTACAAACATTAACCATGGGCACTATCGCCCTTCGCACTTAGTATGATTCATGTTACCACCCATACACATACAATATATTACACGTTCGTGGGGCCTTCGCGCAGCACGAGGCCCAGTTATGAGATACAAATTAAAATTGTGCGACTGTATCACAAAATCAGGTTATGAGAGATTAACCCACATCACCAATTAATCAAAGAAAGGGGGACAGTACGTGTTCACCCCTTTTAATCTGCACCCCCCCCCCCCCCCTCCCCCACCCACCAATACATAACCGCGACATCTACCACCCACGGAAGGGTAGCACGAACTTATTTCCAAACGCACGTTCAATATGCAAAGCCAGGTGGTTTATAGGAATATAATCAATGCAGTACTCGTCTTCATTATAAGCCTCTTTGCGTTCGACCTGTTTTGTATTAAAATATATTTATTAAACGCAGGCTGACGCTCTTTATAATAATAATACCTAGGGATGCCAGCTTCCAGACTTTCAATCTTTACTGCCGCGCAAACCCCGCAGAGGAAGTTTTGGTTTGAGAGATCAAGCCCATCGGCAATTGGTGTTTCAATTTCGGTCCAGGAACTCTGACAATGGGAGCATTCAATCTTAGCTGTGGTCCATTCCCGTGGTTTCGGCTTCCTTTTCTTCGTCCCAATGACAGATTCTTCTGAAGACGTTCGATTCGCTTTCAGTTTATTGTTGGCGTTTGTGTTTTGAAGTTGTATTCGAGTGGACAGTCGCGCCGGTTTCGAGGTAACCATACCGACCTGTGATAAGTGTTGGTTTTGTTGAGTGCCGGTATTCATCTTCTCTCACCTCTTCAATGTCAGATGTTGCAAATACGAATAACGGTATATATTTCAATACTTGTCAATAGTAATATAGATAATTTAGATAACTATTTTATATCTGTACTGTTGAGCAAACTCTACATAAATTCCAACCTGTGTATCGCCGGTAGGGCTGTTGCTGTGCAAGTGCTAGTTGCCACCGGTCAGCCGGTACCGGTAGTAGGGTGGTACCATGGCCTACTACACACAGGCCATGACAAGGACTTTGCTGTGAAATTAGCGTAGGCTGACTGATGAATTATCAAATATTATATTTTCCATGAATGCAGGGTCCATATTTAAAAGAAGATGACTAGATTTTCGTAACGAATTTAATTGAAACAGTATTTAATAATAAATAAATTAATTATCGCTCGAGTTCCTGCAGCTTTTATTCGTGGCAGGAATGTTTGAACGCTAATAAGTCGGTCAATCATGGATGAAATGGAACCAAACTTGGTACACTTGTAGTCTTTAAAAAAATTTAGAAATTCTACACACAGACAGACTTCTACAGTTCCCCAGTCTGCCGCTAGGGGGCGAATTAACAGAAACGTAAAAATAGCTGTAATTATAGAACCAACGATCAGATTCATCTGAAATTTAGTAGTAGTTACCTAAGAGCATTGCTTAATTAGAAATTCTACAGAGACTTTTACAGTTCCTGTCTGCCGCTAGTGGGGAATTGTTAGAGCTCCAGTTCAACGTGCTTAGCACGGTTTAATAAACAATCAATTAATTATTTTATTCAATACAGTAATTATAACAGTAAAATGCAATGTATTCTATTTTTTAGTGAAATCAAGAGATAGGAGGGGGGTGGGACTGGACGCAAATCCCATCTTGGCGAATTAATATCCCGCCTCAATATTAATTTCTAAATTTTGGGAAAGGAGCAGGTTACAGTGGCACGTTATTTTAACCAAAACAATAAAGTAAACACAATAGAACAGGTTACAGTTTTATTTTTGAGAGTAATCAGCTGTTGTTATTTGCGTCCAATTTCCCCTGGAGAGGGATGAATTTTTATTGCGTCCAGTCCCCCCCCCCCTCCCCCCCCCCTATCTTGAAATCAAATACCAAAAATATATTTATTATATGAACAATCTATTTGGAAATTGTAAGTTCGGCCTATCTCTTTACCATAAGCTCAGTATCTTTATCTGGTGTGTTTTTATTATTTTACCAATTATTTAATATGTTTGATAGAATTGAACAACACCGCCCAACACAACCAACTCTCTATCCGCCTCGAGCATCGAGAATACGAGAAACTCGATCGAAATACCTGCTTATCCCAGTAGTATCCGTCCGTAGTCACCGGACCGCTGCGGTTTACTCCCGTAGAACAGTAGAATTCCCGCAGCTTCCGACCCAATTCGACAACGAATTCGCTTCACACTTTCGCGTCACAGAGAACGTAATCCAGTGCGATCACGTCTGCCCAACGTTCAACCATTTCCCCCAGGCGATCCCAGGATCCGGGCCGCCGCTAAACCCAGATCGCAATCCTCGTCGATTCGTCCAGTCGTCGACGTAAGTCAGTAAGTGGGACTCTTCCCACCGCACTCCAAGGTGGGTGACCGGAGTGAGGCATGATGAACTTGGCAGTGGCCCGCATTACGATCTGACCGACCGCCGTATTCCCAGTGTCTGAGTGTAGTAAATACCCAAATAGAATCGTACTGACAAACAAGCAATTCCGTAGTATTCCCCCGTTAATCACCTCTTGAAGCAACTCGGCTGCTCGGGTCCAGATACATCGGACTGTCGGGAGCGTTTCAGACAGTAATGGAGCGGCATTTGCGAATATTTCCAATGGTTTTATAATAAATAAGGGGATTCAACAGTTCAATGCTAAAACAAATGGATTATTCCTAACCCCACCCCAATACAGCAATATACGTAACAGTATATAGCTTAGGTACCACAGTCTGACAGTACCATAATCAGCACAGTCAGCCTACGCATGGGTGGTACCTACGGTGCGCACTACAACGGCAGTACAGCAATACGGTGTACCGTGCCAATGACTGAATGATTAGCGGTAACTACTGAACTATCTAAACTATTATATTATTATTACCGGTACTAGGCTAATTAGGCCTAAACTATAATCACCGCAAGGGTTTCCGGGGCCATGTTTAGATTACATGATATGGCATGTCTGCAGTGTATGGTACCGGCTGACCTGTATTGCAGTATTGACTGATTGCAGAATTCTCGATTCAGGAATTGAGTACAGCCTGACAGTACCGGTACAAATGGTACATGCAGATTGGCAGACAGCCCCTATGTTTTGCAAAATTTGTCAGAAAACCAGCTGATTTATCCTACAGTAATAATAATTTAACGCATGTTAATTTTGGATAAATAAATATATTATAACTACAATAACAGTTACACTGATGCTGCACGAAGGCCCCACGCAAATTCTACTTGGAAAATTTTCAAACTTTTGCCAAACAACATGTGTACCAAGTTTGGATAGATTTCATCAAGGATTGGCCGAGTTATTAACGTTTAAAATAAAATACTGAAAAAAAACGCGACAGAACGACAGGTTGATTAATGGTACCACTACGCTAAGGCTCACTCACTTCGTGGCTCGCCCCACAGTATTACAATTCTCATTACTGTCAAGCAATAAACTAACAACAATAAATAATAACATATTAATCTGACCAAACCAATAAACTATGTTATTGCCAATTGAAGGAAAGGATCAGGTTACAGAGATGGTTTTTCTAACCAAAACAATAAACGATGTTGTTACTAAAAAGGGAAGGAGTAGGAGTAAAAAAATGATGAACATGAGGGGGAGACAGGAATGGGGGGGGGGGGGGGGTGTAACATGAATGGTGGTGGTAGGAGGTAAATTTAAAATATGGGGGGTATACCAGCCGGGGGGGGGGGGGGGGGGGGGGGTAGCAGAAAACAGGCAGCTGAACAACGTAACCGAACGTCGCTTTCAATTAATTTCCATCTAATTAGGAAGATGGAATGTATACAAAACGGCGGTACTTTGAACGAAGCTCACGTTCCCATGGTAGTATTTTTTTCCAGTTAATCACTTAATATCTAATCGTCTGATGGCAAGCATCACCATCGCTCATATTAATATCCATTGGCAACCATGGGCCCCTGCCCTATTAATGTTTTGTGTCCCTCATCAATGTTTGCGTCCCTCAATAATGTTTGTGTCCCTCCTAATTAATATTTGTGTCCTGGCAGCAATACAAACCAGTATATAAATGATAAATTACGGGGTTTTGCCAGGCTATTGTTTCTGATTTAAGGGGTTTTACAGGTTGTTATTTCTGATTTAAGGGGTTTTGCCAGGTGGACTGAATTTCATATACTTGAATTTACGGTGTTTTGCAAGCCAATTATTGACTTGGGGGGTTCTGCCTCGAAGTGGGCATAAGTTACGGGGAACTGTCTTTGGCTTATAACTCAAAAATGGCTGGTAGAAAAGCTTCGGGGTTCTGCCAGACGAAAAAGCCGATATCGAATTACCCAAAAAGTCAAAAACATGAAAATCGAAAAAAATCGACTTAGGGGGTTCTGCCTTGAAGGTGACGATATTACTCTGCAGCTATGGTCGGACATTAGCTGAGTTACCTAACATGGCATCTGCTTTACCTTAGGCAAAACTACACCAAAGCGCCCGGCTGATGGCTGGTGGGGTGGCTGCTGGGCTGGAAACTACACTACTGGTAGTATCCTAATTATATCCCTTTATGAAGACATTAAGTTAATATACTGGCGGTAAGTGTAAGTTACAAATAATTTCTTTATGCTTTATGAAGTTAAGTTCTCCTTCACACAGGCTAGAGCAGAGGACTAGTTACTAGGACTCCAGTTCACAATTCCTTCAATTTGCTGATTTGGTCATGAATTGCTGACTTGCACTGGGCCACTGCTCAGTTCATTTTTGACTGTTTGGCTAACCATAAGTAAGAGTAATGTAAAAATATGATAATTGAAATCCTGATTCCGAAATTAATTAAGTTAATTAACTCAATTAGGCAAAAATAATTAATTTAATTAAATACAGTTAGGTACGGTATTCACAGCGAGATTTGATTGCACAGTGACACCAAACCGGGCAAACCTCACAGTCGCGGTGCCCCCCCCCCCCCCCCCCCCCCCCCCCTCCTTTAATAATTTTGCATTACTTCTATAACTCTGATTGAATGGGCTTTCCTGGCATGTAATTTTATATGTGTATGTATTGGTGTTTATGCACTGGCTTGGCTGGACCCTATTAGATAGCTACAGTAGTTGGATTAATACAAGGTGTAAGCTTTCACCTTTATTATTTAGCTTATTATTCCCAACCTACCCGTCATGCTGGCTGCGGCTGGTGTAGCTATATTATTGTCCGCAGACGATGTAGTAATGTATGGTTCGGTTCAATAAGATGCTCTCAATAAATTAGCAATATATTGTAAGGTCAAATACTACGCAGTCGTGACAGTAGAAACTGACATTACTGGCCCACTCTGCCGTTGTATGGTAAAACACTGCATATCGAAAATAAGCGTTTCGAGTAAAATTGAAAAGACTTTCAATCCAAATTGTAAACGCGCATAGTCTTACCTCAGAACACCTGATATATGGTGACTCAGAAGAATTATATAATTTTCCGCAGTCCTATATAACTCCATAAACCAGTCACACCACATGCCTACAAATTTATGTTTAACTCTCATTCTTCCCCACATCAAACCAGGAAATAGAGATATACATACCAACGAGAATTACCGTGCTATCTCGGTGATGCCAATATTAACTAAAATATGGGAGATCCTAATAGTGAATGAAATAAAAAAGATCAGACTTTGTGATCTTCAAATGTGCTACAGAAGTGGACAAAGCACAGAGTTGCCATACATCCTAGCAAACAGATTAACAAAACATTTCAATTCCCATGGATCAAACGTGTTGTTCGCGCTTTCAGACCTTTGGCAGTTTAACCCGCCAAATTAGGATGTCTTCTAGATAATAAATCGCTTTAGCCTCTAACAAGTATTTGATTCACTACACTAGTTGAAACCAATCTGTGCGCGATCATTCACCCGTTGGATATACCCGGGAGATTGATTTCGACGGCTTAATTTTATTGCTATGTAAGCCTAATGTATTATTCGACTGACAGTATTATATAATCTCTGACAATATCATTCACCTTCGGGGAATATTAACAGTTCCTGTAGGACGTGGCGCTCTATCTATACAAACAGAGTTATGACTTAAACTACTCACAACGATATGGCTTAGTTACAATTCACATATATGGCGCATTCTTTAGGAAATGCTTCGTTATCAGTCTCACTCATACACAATGCTGCACAATACTGCACACTAATCTGCCGATCTTCACTGATTTTAGTCACATATAAAAGGAACACGGACCGAATCATGTAGGGTCTATCAAATAACATTAGATTCACTTCAAACCACTTTAACATAAGTCACAATTGTTATATGTAACCCTTCTCTCTTACCTTCGGTATATCAAGAATATTGGGTTTCGGGGTTATTTATCGTTATTCCAAATATAATAATTCATCAACCATATTATGAAGAACTGACAGTAAATAGCAGTATAACAATATAAAGTATGCACAGGTTGTTTGATTAGGTATGGTTGAATGTATGGTATGCAGATAACGGATATATGTCCTTATAATTAAGCCTACTAGTGTAGGACTAAAAACTGAAAACACGGAGGTGCCAAAAGCCGGTTCTTAGGCTCTGGGCAAAACATAACACTGAACTACTGAGTTTCTGTATACACCTCCAACACAGAGACAACAAACGCTCTGATTGGTCAACCTGAACAACGAGAGAACAAAGAAACAAAGAAACGTCGACGTGGCAATATCAGCTGCTAGCCGTCGTCATGGTAGCGACACTGTTTTCAAGAGTATCGAGCTTTTACGTCACGGAATTACGGATTATGTCCTCTAAAGTACAAATACAGAAGAAATAGCTTTTATGTCCGCTAAAACACCAGTACAGCAAGGACACGGCCTTTTTATGCCTGGTAAACCAACTACAGAGTATTTTACGGGAAAAATAAGGAAAAATAACCGGACAATTCAGCAAAAGCTTTTACACCGCTCCCAGAAAATGGGATTTTCAGTCTATAAAATATAAAAATCACAGTTTCTAAAACATAAAGATACTCTAAACAGTTAGTTTCTTTGCGCGGACGGCGTTTACGCAGTTTCTTGAGGCTAGCAAGAGTCCTTTTCTCTTTGGGGGGAGCCACTTTACTAGGAGGGCTATAAATCCTGGGTGAAGGGTGCAATATGATTGCATCAGAAGGTGTAGGATTATGGTCGGGGTATCCGCCGTTTCGATATGCTTCTCCTCGAGCTGATTTTCCTCCGCTCGTAGCTGGATACGTTCATCCAAAAACTCTCGCAGAGAATGGGGTTGTCTAAGTGCGATATCTTCTTAGAGATTCTGGATTTCACAATCGAACTGAGATAAAGACAATTCGTTTATCGCTTGGACTTGCTGTTATAACTTACGTTTATCTGAACAAACGTAGGTTTCCTTTCTGATCTTTGTAGAATAGCGTTTAACTCGTTTGGTACAACGTTCTCCGCCACTCTGGTGACAGGTTATATCGTGTCAAGCCGGGACGATGGTAAGGGTTAAACGGCGATATTAAATGTCCGCGTCACAATCCGGCTAGGTAAGATGGGCGGCTAGCTAGAAATCACTGTCGGAGTGTTACCGATTAATTGTTAGGGTAGCACTAGATCTTTGAACAGTGAATACAGTCCGCGAGGATCCGCGACACCACCAGGATCGCAGGTCTGAGGTCCAACTAAGGAATGAGGAGGTTTGACCGAGTATTCCGGGACTCTGATCGTAGGTTTACTCCAGGATCGTTCGAGCCGAGTGGCATAGGTGATACGTCAAACAAGTTTCGCTCGAAACTCCAGTAAATATAACGAGCACAACTGTGTTTAACACAACGTTTCCGTGGATGTTTATGTCTTTCCGTTTATTAGTTGGGTCTAGGGCATTTATCATAATAATACCAAAGACGCACGTCTGGTAGGGGAAATGCGGGTGATATTTATTTGTTGTTACAATGCTTCTATCAAGAATTCCAAATATACGTTGGAGTTACCGCGTTTATTTGTTTCTTTAGTGTCTTTTCTTTCGAGTCGATTTCGAATAGAATTTTCGCATTCGAATTTCAGTTTATGGTTCCGACTCCGCTGGGCAGGATATATAGTCGACATAGTCCGTATTATGTAAATCGATAGGATGACCAGTAGTTAAGAAGACCATATACGTACCATTACGCTGCGTATATCGAGCAGCGAATTTTCTATAGTCCAACTCGCGCGAGCTGCTCTTGGGACATTGGCGGTTCGATATAACGACCATCGTCCTCCGCAGCAGTTGGACTAACGTCGCCGCGTATTAAGCTATCCACAAACGCTTGTAAAAGTAGAGTATATCGCTCCCCGATACTAAGACCATCTTCTATCAACTCCGTCATATCTGCTATATATGAGTTTATCCATATTATAATGAGTTTATATTTAGGCGAGCGGGCGTCGCTGCCTACCCCAATCCGCCCCCGGACAGTACGAGATCCTCAGCACCGATGTGTCGTCGCCGCTGTACTTTCGCCAACGACATAGCCGCACAACGACAACGACAACCGGTACAAGTCACTCGACTGTCCGTCCCAAAGGCTTAGATACACCTCAGGTTCTTACTGGAGAGTTAGGGTTACTTTCACAATTGCGACTCGCTACTGTAAACACACCTTAGTAGTAACATTCGCCTATAAACTCACAAATACCACACACACAACTTGTCACAAATTACACACACTCGGGTCATTTGTCCGTTAGTCAATGCCTTCCAGAATGTCACTGTATTATTATGTATCCTTGGATACTAGCAGTGCGCTATTTATTCCCTATGCTATTCAATGGGACAAGCTTTCTATTGTTCTTTTAACTCAATTCTAATTCTAGCGTGGTTGTTGCTATGGTGACATTATGCAAAGCTAGCGGTAGAATTAGGGTAATTCCAATGATACAGATCTGGGATGTTATTTAATAGTAATTCTTTAATGATCAATGTTCTGTTTTATACATGACTTTATGAATTTTATCGGCTATTGACTATGTTTGGGAGACTTCGCACACTCATACTCATAATAAGATAAATCTCCGCTCCCTTGATCTATTAATTAATGGAATTTTGGGAATGTTATAAATTGCGTAAAAATGGCAATTTATTAAATTCATTAAAAGGCATGAATTTAAATTTATTCCCTGAAATTTTATTATTTGATAATTAAATTGACATATTTTGATTCTAGAACATGTCTGGGGACACAAGATCCTTAATTCTATGACAATTGTCTTTTTAAGAATATCGGTAAATGCTACGATATCTTAATTGACTAGAATTGTTGAAGGATCTGAATTTTACAGATTTTGATTTATTAGATTTGCAAATATTAAATAATTAATATTTGAGATGGGCACCAATTTATTCCAGAACTTGTCTGGGGACGTTAACCACTGATTCTAAAATTTGTCTTTCAAGTATATCGGTGGGTGCCGCGATATCTTAATCGACTAGAATTGCAGATGGTCAAAGGGTTTAACAGATTTATTTTGCGTTATACGCTACTGTTAAAGGGACATCACGCTACTATATGTATTATTTAATATACGGTATGAGAGCAATATCGCACGAAGCAATGTCAGTGTGAAGAGGCAAGTCGTTTCCAAGGTCTACCCAGAGCTTGGTTTAGCCGAGACACGAGGATCTGAACTTTGCATTCCTAATACTCTGCCTACCAATAATACTTGAATATAGTAGTGGCTTTATTGTACTTTAATAAGTACGGACATTTCATCTTACTGTAGTCACGTATTTATAATATGATACGGACAGTAAGGAAAGAGGAAAAGAATTATTTCTTGCCGTCGCATTAAATATAATATATACGTAATTAAGTAATAAACGCGAATATATATTGCACTAATCTACTAAATAATCGCTAAAATAACATTCTACTGAATAAAATTAAAGAAAACGATTATAATAAAATTACATAGTAATACATACAGAAATATAAAAATAATAAAATAATATAAAATAATAGAGTCACACACCCACTCCATATGTTGTTACGTTATGGAGTCCCTAGATGTTTGAAGGATTAGGGAGGTGGTCGTGGGAAGAGAATCTTGCTTTCCACAGTTTCCGGAGAGTCCTCTATTCCCTTCCGGTAAACACAAACGACCGACTGGGTGATTGAGTCGCTACATCCCGAATACAATTCCAGGTTTCCTCTTCGTCCTGGAATAGTGACGATAGAAACATCGCTCTAGGTACACGACGGCCTTACAAAGCCGATTCCAGGAGCTATAGTGGTCCGTCGCTCCCTGCAGGAGAGGTGAGAGTCCCTGCGAGACGTCTGATATTCCAGAGCTCCAATCGCTCTCTCTGATCTTCATGAAGGATCCACTCGCGGTGGGGAGGTCCAGATCCACGGCGTCGTCCCTGGCAATATGTAATACCGACAGATCTATCCCGGGTTCAAATAACTCCGCTCCACCCGTCCGGGTTTTTGGTTTGACTTTCTCCGCTCCCTTGGCTGGTCTAATCTCAGTCGGAGTAAGATGGGGAGGCCATTCATCCTCCTTACTCAGGAAGTCGGGTTCACCTAACCGGTCTGTAGTATCTGTCAGTTCTTGAGGAGTTGCTCCTCTGGAAGCGATGTCGGCTGTATTCATCGTCTTGGAGCAATATCTCCATTGATCTACATTGGAGTTAAGATTGTCATTATCTGAGGAGTGTGGTGTTCCCTCAGTTGGGTCGTCTCCCTCACTAGTATCGTCTTCCCATTCACTCACCTGGCAGACGCGATCTTGAAGCAGTCTTTCCCTGAGCGTTCTACGGGAAGGTCCAGTAAGGTACCAACCTACTCTAGTTCTTACCGCATAGGTCTGAAGTGGTTGCGGTTGAGTAGGTCGTTTCTCTAATGTCTCCAGCGCCTCATGCGCGTTTTGGCCGATGAGTATTTGCACTCCAGGATAATCAGTCTGGAATCGAGGTATCTTAAGATGTTGGATGCTCTCATCCTCGTCCCAATTATAAGGTTCCACTTGGGTGGTAGCGAAGTTCTTTATTGCCACCATTTTTACTGACCTTATACTGTATTCTCCTAGTTTATCCTGTGGAGTGGACAACTCACCTATATAATAGTCGGCAGCTACAGTAGAATTCCAAACCTGCATGATCCCTGACATGTTTAGCTTGGTTCGGAACTTGGGTTGTCCAGCAAAGATGACTTCGGCTAGTTCTTTATCGATGAATGTTCCTGTGCTACCGGAGTCCAGGAGGGCGTTCACTATATAGCTCTTCTGAGGTCCGTGGACCCGTAACTGGACTACAGGAAATTCTCGGATTCCTATATTGGAAGTTGGCGCTTTCCAAGATGGTTGTTGATCTGAAGTAGTTAGGGTGAGGTCGCTGTCTGTGTCTTTCTCATACATGAGTGCTCGATACACTGCGGTGGTGTTTATTAAGTAACAGGATTCGTTTTCGTCGGAGAACTCGTCCGTATAGAATCCTTCCATCTCAGATTGATCAGTGTCGTTCACATCACTGAATTGGACATGTAGTTCGGACTCACTTACCTGACTCGGGCTGTTTCGTTCGAATTCCGTGTGCAACAAGATATGATGTTTTGCGCCGCACTTTGCACACCTTGCGTCGGAGTAACAGGTTCGCCGTTGGTGTCCTCGTCTGAGGCAATTATAACACAACCGCTTATCCCACATCACTTCACGTCTATCCTTTAGTGATTTCCTCAGGAATTTATCACACGCATTTAAACGGTGGGGCCCGTCGCACAGCACACATTTTGGCTTGATGTTACTTACTTTAACCTGTGCTATGTGGTGCACACTTGTTCTTTCCTCGGGCTTTCTCACCTGAATTCTTTTAGGAGACGTAGGAAGGGTTTTTTGTACCGGTTCCCTTCTGTCATTGGGTCGAGACTCGGATTTACTTACCTGATCTTTAGGCATTTTATTGACATAATAAGATCTGTCAGTGTCTTTCCCGCTGTCCTCTCCTTGAGAAGTTTGGCTTTCACCGTCGTCGGTATAACATACTGGTGTTACCCTTCTCCTAGAAACGGGTTTCTCACTTACCTTGTTTTCCAATGTCTTCTCTCTGGACTGCCTTAGGAGCTGTAATTTCACTTCTCTATCTAAGAATGACATGAGAT
The DNA here is from genome assembly GCA_032718475.1 of Nemertoderma westbladi. NCBI lineage: Eukaryota > Metazoa > Xenacoelomorpha > Nemertodermatida > Nemertodermatidae > Nemertoderma > Nemertoderma westbladi. Next base: position 5,767 of record JAUCBJ010000185.1, on the reverse strand, counting down.
CAGTCATGGTAGGGTCTCGTCGTTGTTGTTCCATCATATATAACACCTTCTTGTCCCAGCGTGTACCTACTCCACCCTTGGGCAAAGTAGATGCTAAGGCTCCTACAACCATAGAATTCTGGTATTCATGAGACTTACCTAACCAATCTAGTTGTCTACAGATCTCCTGAATCTCATCGGAAAACTCTATAATCCCGCTGCTAAGAAACTTTCGGGGCGCCATTAATTTCGCATATAAATACCTAGCTATGTTAGTCCAATTACCATACCTGATGTTTAGTGTATCCCAAACTTGTCTTAATCCATCTGGATGTCCAATAAATTTTAACGCCATTGACTTGGGAGATCCTTCCAAGCACTCGATGAGGAATCTAAGTTTCTCTCCATTAGATAGCACAGAGTTCTGTATGTTATCTTTGTAATATTCATTAAAAGGTAACCATTTCATCTCATCTCCATTGAACTTGACGATCTCTCCCACCTTTACCGCTTGCCGGGCTTCGGTTCTAGCCATTTGACGCGTAAAACTTTCTTGGGCCATCGTGTTATTTAATATCGAATTATCGGTATATAAATTTCTCGGATTATGATCAGTTCTATAGGGAATATCATTATCAACAGGTCTATAATTACCCTTAATAGGGTTCACTATAGGAGTTTCTACTTCGCTAGCAGTATATATGCGTGTAGGCTCCACACCTTGCGCATGAGATACTTCAGACCTAACAGGTTGACACATTGTTACAGAGGGTGGTGGTATACCTCTTTGAGTATTTACTAATTTATCGCGTTCCAGCGCGATACTTTGCTGCACTTCTTGCAACTCTAGCCTACTTTCCCTTACTGTGCCCTTGAATTGCTGGACAGTCTCCTGCATCTGCCCGAGCAGGATATCCATCCCCCGCCGTCCCTCGTCCACCCATTCGACCGCCGAAGCGGGAGTCGCCAACGTTGTAGCGGGTGGACGATGGACAACGGGCGACAAATTATGAATATTTCGCTCGGGGTCCAGGACCTGAACTGTCTCTGGGGCAGTTCTACGGGGCACAGGTAGCTTAGTGCTATGCAGAGGGAATTTAGAGGTAACTTCAGGGAGCACAGGTGTGTCTATCACCGAAGGGGTGATTTCGAGAACAGGCCTAATTATTTCAGGCTCATCTACTATAGTAGGGAGTCTTTCTATTTTAATTATTTGGTCTGTGGGTTCTGTACTGCCTAAGTTGGTGCTATTTAGTTGCCTTCTAACAGCTGGAGGCAAATCAGGCAATTTCTGACGGTGGAATGTTCTTTTACGTCTGCTTAGACGAGATCTATTTCCTTTGCCTTCAGTATCGGTGGTATCGCCTTCCTCAGATGATGTATATCCCTGTCTTTTGGGAGTAGATCGATTCATCATCTGCATATTACTAGCTGTTAACTGTTTATTTATGCAGTCTTGATTCTCCTGAATGTTTTCCAATTCTAATTGGATGGTTTCTTCAGCCGCCCTCCGTTCTGCTTCTGCTACTGCTATTTTTCTTTCCGCTTCGGCCGCAGCTGCCGCTTTTGCCTCTGCCGCTGCCGCTTCTGCCTCTGCCGCTGCCGCTTTTGCCTCTGCCGCTGCCTCTGCCGCTTTTCTATCCGCTTCTGCCGCTGCCACTGCCGATGCTGCTGTCTTTCTATCTTCTATCCGTTTTTTCTTTACTTGTTCTTCTTGGACTCGTGTCAGGCGGAGTTGTTCATCAAATTTAGCCTGATTCGCAGCCCTCATTTCCACATCGATGGCATCCAACACAAGCTTGGTTCCTTCACTATTAGGGCTAAGTCCCTCTAACCTTCTCCTCAACTCGTCATTACCTAAAAAACGTTGATAGTCTGACAGATAGATGTCAATGGCATCTCTCTTATGCGGTTTCTCTGCTGTCGCTTCGCTTTCTTCTTGAGAAGAAGTGGCGTCGGTTGATTCTTCATAGGTTGGCCGTTCATCATAAACCGTATCCGCCATCTTCGCTCCGCGTTCGGGCGTCCGCTCAACAGTATCCGAACTACTGGAGCTCTCGGGCCGCTGAGAACTAGGTTCTTGGCTAGGAGGTTGCTGCTGTTTGGCAGCTGCTTCTTGATCCCGCTTAACTTGGGCCCGAGTGCCTATGGCAGACCAACGGCGCTTCACTAACTTCGCAAATTGCGAAATCGCTTCTACTAACCTAGGTTCTGACACAGCTACTGTAGGGGTTGTCTTTCTTACAGTAGGAGGGGTTTCAGACCTCGGTCTGGGATTCTCTATACTCCTATCTGAGAAACAGACTGTTGTTTCTAGAAGACTATCTGACAGAGTTTGCCTTGTGTCAGTCATGTTTGTTTGTACAGTTGGATGCCTACGGCTATATTACAGTCTAAGCAAGTCTAGTAATTCAGTATTAACTGTTAGCCTAGTAATTAATTACCGATACTGCTACTCAGTGTAGCGTGATATATATATAATATATTAGAATACCGGTATGCTTATAGTATATATAACTATATAAGTATTATTACAGACTAGGTTTATCACAGAATACCGGTATAATTTTAGCACAAATATATATAAATATATAATAGGCCTATCGGGAATACCGATATACAGCTTACAGTTTGTAGTATATATAATTCTGGACTAGAATTAATTACAAGTACCGGTATAATTTCAGCCTAAATTTATAGAAATAAAGATAATAGGCCTATCGTAAATATCGGTATATCAATTATTTTAAATAATTGAATTTCTGAATTTTAGGGTTACTTTGTTACTTTACTTACTTTATTACCGTTATTTGAGCAGTAGTCCAACTGATATTGAGACCTAATGGTTGTATGGTAGGCCTACGATTTATAAATCGTTAGATTTGATTTATAATATATATATACCCGTTTTAATGGGTTTAGTCAATGTTTGAAATAAATGTTATTATTTCTAGGGAGTAATCACTACACAAAGCGGTGCGCTTTCAGTGAAGTGTTACTTATAGGACACTAAAACAAATAATACTAATTTACCTAAGTTACTTAATACTACAAATTACGTACAATTCGGGTGAGATTACAATCTCTAAATAAACACAAAAATTTACAAAACACAAAATACGAATTTTCAGGGTAATTTTACAAGAAGTCTACAAACCAGCTTAACAAAGGGTTAGAAACTGGTTATTACAACTGACAGGGTACTGCGGTATTTGAAAATAATACGTAGTAGCAAATACACTGCGTCGTCCAGATAGGAAAATACCACCGCCTGACGACCTATAGCCGTATCGCTATAGGTACTACGTTATGTATCACGGAGTGTTCCTACCTAGAAGTTAATAGAGCTAATCGAACGTGCCTATTAACCACTTTACAACACAAATATAATGCCTACACTAATTACTTTCGGAAAGCACTGTACACTAAACCCTAAATTAGGTACGAGTACTTGTATAACATATAATCTGTAGTTAAATATACTTGAACAGCTAAAAAAACCACGGCATCTGCTGGAGTGACCGGTGCACAAAATCACCAGTCTTTACCTACGCCAAGCAGCCCGTGTAGTACCGGGGTTAATTTAACTATAGCAGTATGTATAACAAACACAATTACTGTAGGAACAAACTTGGGGAATGAATGTTGCGGATAGTCGCATAAACTCTGAATAATAAATATTACGCTACACGTACAAACCACTCAAACAAAATGCAGACCAAATACCGACAGACTACCATCAAGCCTAAACAAACTACGGTATATGCAGACTCCGAAATAATTAGGTAGTATGCGTTCTAACCCAGTAGTACGACTTATTCTTTAGTTGGGGGTTTACCTTACAGCATTCGCTGCCCCTACTTCCTAACCGTTCTTTATCGGACAAGTGATCTACACACGCTGCAATCCGTTCAGACCCAATAACAGCCAGACAACTATCCAGCCTACAAATTATCTAAATAAAATTATACGCTACCCGTACAGACTTACACAAACAAAGTACAGACTAAACGATGGCAGACTACTCTCAAGCCTAAATAAACTACAGGACATGCAGACTCCGAAATGATTAGGCAGTATGCGTTCTAACCCAGTAGTACGACTTATTCTTTAATTGGGGGTTTACCTTACAGCATCTGCTGCCCCTACTTCCTAACCGTACTTAATCGGACAGGTGCTCTACACACACTGTAATCCGTTCAGACCTAACAGCAATCAGACAACAGCTCAGCCTACAAATTGTCTGTACAATCTGATCAGGCTTACACGCCTTCTGTTCAATACTGGCCTACAAACAAATAAAACTTGACAGAAATAAGTAAACCATATAAAGGAATAAGGGGTGATCAATCCCTAATCCCTTAAACAGCCTACCGGTATGCAACAATCAAATCGAATAATACTAATGTACTTATACGGAAGTACCGGTTAGGACAGTTAGGCCTACGGACCTACAGAAGTACCGGTTCTGGCAGTTGGACCTACGGACCTACGGCAGTACCGGTTCTGGCAGTTGGGCCTACTGACCTACAGATGTACCGTTCAGGTTTACCGGTTGACCGGTACTTTCAACTTTATTGCTTACTGCAATAAAGAAACGATATCCGTTATTGTTCGCGCTTTCAGACCTTTGGCAGTTTAACCCGCCAAATTAGGATGTCTTCTAGATAATAAATCGCTTTAGCCTCTAACAAGTATTTGATTCACTACACTAGTTGAAACCAATCTGTGCGCGATCATTCACCCGTTGGATATACCCGGGAGATTGATTTCGACGGCTTAATTTTATTGCTATGTAAGCCTAATGTATTATTCGACTGACAGTATTATATAATCTCTGACAATATTATTCACCTTCGGGGAATATTAACAGTTCCTGTAGGACGTGGCGCTCTATCTATACAAACAGAGTTATGACTTAAACTACTCACAACGATATGGCTTAGTTACAATTCACATATATGGCGCATTCTTTAGGAAATGCTTCGTTATCAGTCTCACTCATACACAATGCTGCACAATACTGCACACTAATCTGCCGATCTTCACTGATTTTAGTCACATATAAAAGGAACACGGACCGAATCATGTAGGGTCTATCAAATAACATTAGATTCACTTCAAACCACTTTAACATAAGTCACAATTGTTATATGTAACCCTTCTCTCTTACCTTCGGTATATCAAGAATATTGGGTTTCGGGGTTATTTATCGTTATTCCAAATATAATAATTCATCAACCATATTATGAAGAACTGACAGTAAATAGCAGTATAACAATATAAAGTATGCACAGGTTGTTTGATTAGGTATGGTTGAATGTATGGTATGCAGATAACGGATATATGTCCTTATAATTAAGCCTACTAGTGTAGGACTAAAAACTGAAAACACGGAGGTGCCAAAAGCCGGTTCTTAGGCTCTGGGCAAAACATAACACTGAACTACTGAGTTTCTGTATACACCTCCAACACAGAGACAACAAACGCTCTGATTGGTCAACCTGAACAACGAGAGAACAAAGAAACAAAGAAACGTCGACGTGGCAATATCAGCTGCTAGCCGTCGTCATGGTAGCGACACTGTTTTCAAGAGTATCGAGCTTTTACGTCACGGAATTACGGATTATGTCCTCTAAAGTACAAATACAGAAGAAATAGCTTTTATGTCCGCTAAAACACCAGTACAGCAAGGACACGGCCTTTTTATGCCTGGTAAACCAACTACAGAGTATTTTACGGGAAAAATAAGGAAAAATAACCGGACAATTCAGCAAAAGCTTTTACA